>JAVTVJ010005314.1:0-10188 GCA_034509425.1 Eopsaltria australis | reverse complement strand
TGGCTGCCCTTGCAGGGCCAAAACCCTCCTCCAAACTGACATCAAGAAACTGGGGGGCAGAGTTCTCTTTCTCAGAGAAAAGGGACACTTTTTGTATCCCGGCCCGAAGGCACTCTGCTCCCGGATGACTCCTGATATTCCGCATGGATCAAGATTCCTCGCAGACCCAAGCTGCCACGACAAGGACCCTGGCAGCCTTTGCAGGGCCAAAACCCTCCTCCAAACTGACATCAAGAAAGTGGGGGGCAGAGTTCTCTTTCTCCGAGAAAAGGGACACTTTTTGTGTCCCAGCCCTAAGGCTCTATTCTCCCGGACGCCACCTGAAATTCCATATGGATCAAGATCCTTCCCAGACCCAAGCTTCCATCAACTAGAACTCTGTCTGCAATTGTAGGGCTAAATGCCTCCTAAAAACTGGCATCGTGGACCTGGGAGACTGAGCTTTCTTTCACGTGGAAAAGTGCCATCATTTATATCGTAGGCCCCATGTCTGGGAGTCGACAGCCGCCTCTTCAAATTCCGCATGGAGCAAGATCCCTCACAGACCTAAGCAGCCACCGACAAGGACCCTGGCTGCCCTTGCAGGGCCAAAACCCTCCTCCAAACTGACATCAAGAAAGTGGGGGGCAGAGTTCTCTTTCTCAGAGAAAAGGGACACTTTTTGTGTCCTGGCCCTAAGGCACTGTGCTCCCGAATGCCTGCTTCAAATTCCGCATGGATTAAGATTCCTCGCAGACCCAAGCTGCCACCGAGAAGGACCCTGGCTGCCCTTGCAGGGCCAAAACCCTCCTCCAAACTGACATCAAGAAAGTGGGGGGCAGAGTTCTCTTTCTCAGAGAAAAGGGACACTTTTTGTATCCCGGCCCGAAGGCACTGTTCGCCCTGCTGCCTGATGAAATTCCGCATGGATCGAGATTCCTCGCAGACCCAAGCTGCCACCGACAAGGACCCTGGCTGCCCTTGCAGGGCCAAAACCCTCCTCCAAACTGACATAAGAAACTGGGGGGCAGAGTTCTCTTTCTCAGAGAAAAGGGACACTTTTTGTGTCCCGGCCCTAAGGCAGTGTTCGCCCTGCTGCCTGCTGAAATTTCGCATGGGTCAAGATTCCTCGCAGACCCCAGCTGCCACCGAGAAGGACCCTCGCTGCCCTTGGAAAGCCAAAACCCTCCTCCAAACTGACATCAAGAAAGTGGGGGGCAGAGTTCCCTTTCTCAGAGAAAAGGGACACTTTTTGTGTCCCAGCCGTAAGGCTCTATTCTCCCGGACGCCACCTGAAATTCCATATGGATCAAGATCCTTCCCAGACCCAAGCTGCCATCAACTAGAACTCTGGCTGCAATTGTAGGGCTAAATGCCTCCTAAAAACTGGCATCATGGATCTGGAGGACTGAGTTTTCGTTCACATGGAAAAGCGCCATTGTTTGTATCGAAGGCCCCATGTCTGGGAGTCGACAGCGACCTCTTCAAATTCTGCATGGAGCAAGATCCCTCACAGACCCAAGCTGCCACCGACAAGGACCCTGGCTGCCCTTGCAGGGCCAAAACCCTCCTCCAAACTGACATCAAGAAAGTGGGGGGCAGAGTTCTCTTTCTCAGAGAAAAGGGACACTTTTTGTGTCCCGGCCCGAAGGCACTGTGCTCCCGGATGTCTCCTGAAATTCCGCATGGATCAAGATTCCTCGCAGACCCAAGCTACCACCGCGAAGGAGCCTGGCTGCCCTTGCAGGGCCAAAACCCTCCTCCAAACTGACATCAAGAAAGTGGGGGGCAGAGCTCTCTTTCTCAGAGAAAAGGGACACTTTTTGTGTCCCGGCCGTAATGCACTGTTCTCCCGGACGCCACCTGATATTCCGTATGGATCAAGATCCTTCCCAGACCCAAGCTGCCATCAACTAGAAGTCTGGCTGCAATTGTAGGGCTACATGCCTCCTAAAAACTGGCATCATGGATCTGGGAGACTGAGCTTTCTTTCACGTGGAAAAGCGCCATTGTTTGTATCGTAGGCCCCATGTCTGGGAGTCGAGAGCCGCCTCTTCAAATTACGCATGGAGCAAGATCCATCACAGACCCAAGCTGCCACTGACAAGGACCCTGGCTGCCCTTGCAGGGCCAAAACCCTCTTCCAAACTGACATCAAGAAAGTGGGGGTCGAGTTCTCTTTCTCAGAGAAATGGGACACTATTTGTATCCTGGCCCTAAGGCACTGTTCTCCCTGCTGCCTGCTGAAATTCCACATGGATCAAGATTCCTCGCAGACCCAAGCTGCCACTGACAAGGACCCTGGCTGCCCTTGCAGGGCCAAAACCCTCCTCCAAACTGACATCAAGAGACTTGGGGGCAGAGTTCTCTTTCTCAGAGAAAAGGGACACTTTTTGCGTCCCAGCCCTAAGGCACTCTGCTCCCGGACGCCACCTAAAATTCCATATGGATCAAGATTATTCGCTGACGCAAGCTGCCATCAACTAGAACTCTGGCTGCAATTGCAGGGCTAAATGCCTCCTAAAAAATGGCATCATGGATTTGGGAGACTGAGATTTCTTTCACGTGGAAAATTGCCATCATTTGTATCGAGGGCCCCATGTCTGGGAGTTGACAGCCCCATGCTGAAATACCGCATGGATTAAGATTCCTCGAAGACCCAAGCTGCCACCGACAAGGACCCTGGCTGCCTTTGCAGGGCCAAAACCCTCCACCAAACTGACGTCAGGAAACTGGGGGGCAGAGTTTCTTTCTCAGACGAAAAGGGACACTTTTTGTGTCCCGGCCCGAAGGCACTGTGCTCCCGGCTGCCTGCTGAAATTCCGCATGGATTAAGATTCCTCGCTAACCCAAGCGTCTACCGACAAGGACCCTGGCTGCCCTTGCAGGGCCAAAACCCTCCACCAAACTGACGTCAGGAAACTGGGGGGCAGAGTTCTCTTTCTCAGAGAAAAGGGACACTTTTTGTATCCCAGCCCTAAGGCACTGCTCCCGGATGCCACTTGAAGTACCACACGGATCAAGATCCTTTCCAGACCCAAGCTGCCACAGACAAGGAGGCCTGCGCTTGCCTTTGCCCAGGGCCAAACCCACCTCCAAACTGACATCAAGAAACTGGGGGCCCAGGAGTTCTCTTTCTCAGAGAAAGGCGGACACTTTTTTGTGTCCCGGCCCTAAGGCCACTTGTTCTCCCTGCAGCGTGTTCAAATTCCGCATGCGATTAAGATTCCTCGCAGACCCAAGCTGCCACCGACTAGGACCCTGGCTGCCCCTTGCAGGGCCAAAACCCTCCTCCAAACTGACATCAAGAAAGTGGGGGCAGAGTTCTCTTTCTCAGAGAAAAGGGACACTTTTTGTGTCCCGGCCGTAAGGCACTGTGCTCCCCGACGCCACCTGAAATTCTGTTTGGATCAAAATAATTGCTGACGCAAGCTGCCATCAACAAGGAGTCTGGTTGCATTTGTAGGGCTAAAATCCTCCACCAAACCGACATCATGAATTTCGTGCCTAAGTTTTCTTTCACGTGGATAAGTGCCATCATTTGTATCGTAGACCCCATGTCTGGGAATCAATTGCCGCCTCTTCAAATTGCGCATGGAGCAAGATCCCTCAAAGACCCAAGCTGCCACCGACAAGGACCCTGGCTGCCCTTGCAGGGCCAAAACCCGCCTCCAAACTTACGTCAGGAAACTGGGGGGCAGAGTTCTCTTTCTCAGAGAAAAGGGACACTTTTTGTGTCCCCGCCCTAAGGCACTGTGCTCCCGGATGCCTCCTGAAATTCCGCATGGATCAAGATTCCTCGCAGACCCAAGCTGCCACCGACAAGGACCCTGGCTGCCCTTGCAGGGCCAAAACCCTCCTCCAAACTGACATCAAGAATCTGGGGGGCAGAGTTCCCTTTCTCAGAGGAAACTGACACTTTTTGTGTCCCGGCCCTAAGGCACTGTTCGCCCTGCTGCCTGCTGAAATTTCGCATGGGTCAAGATACCTCGTAGACCCAAGCTGCCACCGAGAAGGACCCTGGCTGCCCTTGGAAGGCAAAAACCCTCCTCCAAACTGACATCAAGAAACTGGGGGGCAGAGTTCTCTTTCTCAGAGAAAAGGGACACTTTTTGTGTCCCGGCCTAAGGCACTCTGCTCCCGGACGCCACTGAATTCCATCTGGATCAGATCCTTCCAGACCCCAAGGCTGCATTCCAACTAGAACTCTGGCTGCAATTGTAGGGCTAAATGCCTCCTAAAAACTGGCATCATGGATTTGGGAGACTGAGTTTTCTTTCACGTGGATAAGTGCCATCATTTGTATCGTAGGCCCCATATCTGGGAGCCGACAGCCGCCTCTTCAAATTCCGCATTGAGCAAGATGCATCACAGACCCAAGCTGCCACCGACAAGGACCCTGGCTGCCCTTGCAGGGCCAAAACCCTCCACCAAACTGACATCAAGAAAGTGGGGTCCGAGTTCTCTTTCTCAGAGAAAAGGGACACTTTTTGTGTCCCGGCCCTAAGAAACTCTTCGCCCTGCTGCCTGCTGAAATTTCGCATCGGTCAAGATTCCTCGCAGACCCAGCTGACCGAGAAGGACCCTGGCTGCCCTGCAAGGCAAAACCCCTCCAAACTGACATCAAGAGTGGGGGGCGAGTTCCCTTTCTAGAGAAAAGGGAACTTTTTGTGTCCCAGCCCTAATGGGCACATTCTCCCGGGACGCACCTGAAAATTCCATATGGATCAAGATCCTTCCCAGACCAAGCTCGCCATAACTAGAACTCTGTCTGCAAATTGTAGGCTAAATGGCCTCCTAAAAACTGGCATCGTGTATCTGGGAGACAGCTTTCTTTCATGTGGGAAAAGTGCCATCTATTTGTTATCGTACGGCCCCATGTCTGGGAGTCGACAGCCGCCTCTTCAAATTCGGCATGGTAGCAAGATTCCCCACGGACCCCAAGCTGCCCACCGACAGGGACCCTGGCTGGCCTTGCAGGGCCAAAACCCTCCTCCAAACTGACATCAAGAAACTGGGGGGCAGAGTTCTCTTTCTCAGAGCAAAGGGACACTTTTTGTGTCCCGGCCCTAAGGCACTCTGCTCCCGGACGCCACCTGAAATTCCGTATGGATCAAGAATATTCGCTGACGCAAGCTGCCATCAACCAGGACTCTGGTCGCAATTGTAGGGCTAAATGCCTCCTAAAAACTGGCATCGTGGACCTGGGAGACTGAGCTTTCTTTTACGTGGAAAAGTGCCATCATTTGTATTGTAGGCCCCATATCTGGGAGTCGACAGCCGCCTCTTCAAATTCCGCATGGAGCACGATGCATCACATTGCTAAGCAGCCACCGACAAAAACCCTGGCTGCCCTTGCAGGGCCAAAACCCTCCTCCAAACTGACATCAAGAAAGTGGGGGGCAGAGTTCTGTTTCCCAGAGAAAAGGGAAACTTTTTGTGTCCCGGCCCTAAGGCACTGTTCTCCCTGCTGCGTGCTTCAAATTCCGCATGGATTAAGATTCCTCGCAGACCCAAGCTGCCACCAACAAGGACCCTGGCTGCCCTTGCAGGGCCAAAACCCTCCTCCAAACTGACATCAAGAAACTGGGGGGCAGAGTTCTCTTTCTCAGAGAAAGGGACACTTTTTGTGTCCCGGCCCTAAGGCACTCTGCTCCCGGATGCCACCTGAATATCCGTATGGATCAAGATTATTCGCTGACGCAAGCTGCCATCAACCAGGAGTCTGGTTGCATTTCTAGGGCTAAATGCCTCCTAAAAACTGGCATCATGCATCTGGGGGACTAAGTTTTCTTTCACATGGAAATGTGCCATTGTTTGTATCGAAGGCCACATATCTGGGAGTTGACAGCCGCATGCTGAAATTCCGTATGGATCAAGATTCCTCGCAGACCCAAGCTGCCACCGACTAGGACCCTGGCTGCCCTTTGCAGGGCCAAAACCCTCCTCCAAACTGACATCAAGAAACTGGGGGGCAGAGTTCTCTTTCTCAGAGAAACGGGACACTTTTTTGTGTCCCAGCCCTAAGGCACTGTGGCCCGGACGCCACCTGAAATTCCGTATGGATCAAGATTACTGGCAGACGCAAGCTGCCGTCAACTAGAACGCTGGCTGCCCTTGCAGGGCCAAAACCCTCCTCCAAACTGACATCAAGAATCTGGGGGGCAGAGTTCCCTTTCTCAGAGGAAACGGACACTTTTTGTGTCCCGGCCCTAAGGCACTGTTCGCCCTGCTGCCTGCTGAAATTTCGCATGGGTCAAGATACCTCGTAGACCCAAGCTGCCACCGAGAAGGACCCTGGCTGCCCTTGCAAGGCAAAAACCCTCCTCCAAACTGACATCAAGAAAGTGGGGGGCAGAGTTCCCTTTCTCCGAGAAAAGGGACACTTTTTGTGTCCCAGCCCTAAGGCTCTATTCTCCCGGACGCCACCTGAAATTCCATATGGATCAAGATCCTTCCCAGACCCAAGCTGCCATCAACTAGAACTCTGGCTGCAATTGTAGGGCTAAATGCCTCCTAAAAACTGGCATCATGGATTTGGGAGACTGAGTTTTCTTTCACGTGGATAAGTGCCATCATGTGTATCGTAGGCCCCATGTCTGGGAATCAACTGCCGCCTCTTCAAATTCCGCATGGAGCATGATCTCTCACAGACCCAAGCTACCACCGACAAGGACCCTGGCTGCCCTTGCAGGGCCAAAACCCTCCTCCAAACTGACATCAAGAAAGTGGGGTCAGAGTTCTCTTTCTCAGAGAAAAGGGACACTTTTTGTGTCCCGGCCCTAAGAAACTCTTCGCCCTGCTGCCTGCTGAAATTTCGCATCGGTCAAGATTCCTCGCAGACCCCAGCTGCCACCGAGAAGGACCCTGGCTGCCCTTGCAGGGCCAAAACCCTCCTCCAAACTGACATCAAGAAACTGGGGGGCAGAGTTCCCTTTTTCCGAGAAAAGGGACACTTTTTGTGTCCCAGCCCTAAGGCAATATTCTCCCGGACGCCACCTGAAATTCCATATGGATCAAGATCCTTTCCAGACACAAGCTGCCATCAACTAGAACTCTGGCTGCAATTGTAGGGCTAAATGCCTCCTAAAAACTGGCATCATGGATCTGGGAGACTGAGTTTTCTTTCACGCGGAAAAGAGCCATCATTTATCGTTAGGCCCCATGTTCTGGGATCGGACAGCCGCCTCTTTCAAATTCCGTATGGATCAAGATTCCTCGCAGACCCAAGCTGCCACCGACAAGGACCCTTGGCTGCCTTTGCAGGGCCAAAACCCTCCTCCAAACTGACATCAAGAAAGTGGGGGGCAGAGTTCTCTTTCTCAGAGAAAAGGGACACTTTTTGTGTCCTGACCCTACGGCACTGTTGCTCCCGGATGCCTCCTGAATTTGTGCATGCATCAAGATTACTGGCTGACCAAGCTGCCATTCAACCAGGACTCCTGCGTCGCAATTGTAGGCTAAATGCCCTCCTAAAAACGCATCGTGGACCTGGAGACTGAGCTTTCTTTTACGTGGAAAAGTGCCATCATTTGCTATTGTAGCGCCCCATATCTGCGGACGTCGACAGCCGCCTCTTCAAAATTCGCATGGGCAAGATGCATCACATGCTAAGCAGGCCACCGACAAAACCCTGGACTGCCCTTGCAGGGCCAAAAACCTCCCCAAACTGACATTCAAGAAAGTGGGGGCAGAGTCTCGTTTCCCAGAGAAAAAGGGAACTTTTTTTCCCGCCCTAAGCACTGTTCTCCCTTGCTGCGTCCTTCAAATTCCGCATGGAGCAAGATCCATCACAGACCCAAGCTGCCACCGACAAGGACCCTGGCTGCCCCTGCAGGGCCAAAACCCTTCTCCAAACTGACATTCAAGAAAGTGGGGGGCAGAGTTCTCTTTCTCAGAGAAAAGGGACACTTTTTGTGTCCCGGCCGTAAGGCACTGTGCTCCCCGACGCCACCTGAAATTCTGTTCGGATCAAAATAATTCGCTGACGCAAGCTGCCATCAACAAGGAGTCTGGTTGCATTTGTAGGGCTAAAATCCTCCACCAAACCGACATCATGAATTTCGGGCCTAAGTTTTCTTTCACGTGGATAAGTGCCATCATTTGTATCGTAGGCCCCATGTCTGGGAATCAATTGCCGCCTCTTCAAATTCCGCATGGAGCAAGATCCCTCAAAGACCCAAGCTGCCACCGAGAAGGACCCTGGCTGCCCTTGCAGGGCCAAAACCCTCCTCCAAACTGACATCAAGAAAGTGGGGGGCAGAGTTCTCTTTCTCCGAGGAAAGGGACACTTTTTGTGTCCCGCCCTTAAGGCACTGTGCTCCCGGATGCCTCCTGAAATTCCGTATGGATCAAGATCCCTCACAGACCCAAGCTGCCACCGGCAAGGACCCTGGCTGCCCTTGCAGGGCCAAAACCCTCCTCCAAACTGACATCAAGAAAGTGGGGGGCAGAGTTCTCTTCTCAGAGAAAAGGGACACTTTTTGTGTCCCGGCCCCAAGGCACTGTGCTCCCTTCTGCCTGCTGAAATTCCGCATGGATCAAGATTCCTCGCAGACCCAAGCTGCCACCGACAAGGACCCTGGCTGCCCTTGGAAGGCAAAAACCCTCCTCCAAACTGACATCAAGAAAGTGGGGGGCAGAGTTCCCTTTCTCCGAGAAAAGGGACACTTTTTGTGTCCCAGCCGTAAGGCTCTATTCTCCCGGACGCCACCTGAAATTCCATATGGATCAAGATCCTTCCCAGACCCAAGCTGCCATCAACTAGAACTCTGTCTTCAATTGTAGGGCTAAATGCCTCCTAAAAACTGGCATCGTGGACCTGGGAGACTGAGCTTTCTTTCCCGTGGAAAAGTGCCATCATTTGTATCGTAGGCCCCATGTCTGGGAGTCGACAGCCGCCTCTTCAAATTCGGCATGGAGCAAGATCCCTCACAGACCTAAGCAGCCACCGACAAAAACCCTGGCTGCCCTTGCAGGGCCAAAACCCTCCTCCAAACTGACATCAAGAAACTGGGGGGCAGAGTTCTCTTTCTCATAGAAAAGGGACACTTTTTGTCTCCCAGCCCTAAGGCACTGTTCTCCCTGCTGCCTGCTTCAAATTCCGCATGGATTAAGATTCCTCGCAGACCCAAGCTGCTACCGACAAGGACCCTGGCTGCCCTTGCAGGGCCAAAACCCTCCACCAAACTGACGTCAGGAAACTGGGGGGCAGAGTTCTCTTTCTCAGAGAAAAGGGACACTTTTTGTGTCCCGGCCCTTAAGGCACTGTTCGCCCTGCTGCCTCCTGAAATTCCGCATGGATCAAGATTCTTCGCAGACCCAAGCTGCCACCGACAAGGACCCTGGCTGCCCTTGCAGGGCCAAAACCCTCCTCCAAACTGACATCAAGAAAGTGGGGGGCAGAGTTCTCTTTCTCAGAGAAAAGGGACACTTGTTGTATCCCGGCCCGAAGGCACTCTTCTCCCTGCTGCCTCTGAAATTCCGCATGGATAAAGATTCCTCGCAGACCCAAGCTGCCACTGACAAGGACCCTGGCTGCCCTTGCAGGGCCAAAACCCTCCTCCAAACTGACATCAAGAAAGTGGGGGGCAGAGTTCTCTTTCTCAGAGAAAAGAGACACTATTTGTGTCCCAGCCGTAAGGCTCTATTCTCCCGGACGCCACCTGAAATTCCATATGGATCAAGATTCCTTCCCAGACCCAAGCTGCCATCAACTAGAACTCTGGCTGCAATTGTAGGGCTAAATGCCTCCTAAAAACTGGCATCATGGATTTGGGAGACTGACTTTTCTTTCACGTGGATGAGTGCTATCATTTGTATCGTAGGCCCCATGTCTGGGAATCAACTGCCGCCTCTTCAAATCCCGCATGGAGCAAGACCCCTCACAGACCCAAGCTACCACCGACAAAGACCCTGGCTGCCCTTGCAGGGCCAAAACCCTCCTCAAAACTGCATCAAGAAAGTGGGGGGCAGAGTTCTCTTTCTCAGAGAAAAGGGACACTTTTTGTTTCCCAGCCCGAAGGCACTGTGCTCCTGGATGTCTCCTGAAATTCCACATGGATCAAGATTCCTCGCAGACCCAAGCTACCACCGCGAAGGAGCCTGGCTGCCTTTGCAGGGCCAAAACCCTCCTCCAAACTGACATCAAGAAAGTGGGGGGCAGAGTTCTCTTTCTCAGAGAAAAGGGACACTTTTTGGTGTCCCGGC
>JAVTVJ010005310.1:0-17378 GCA_034509425.1 Eopsaltria australis | reverse complement strand
CCCCCCTTGAATTCCCCCCCAAACTTTTTGGGACCCCAAAATTTTTGTGACCCCCCCCCCCCAAATTCCCGTTTCCCTTCTCGACCACCAGAGGGCGGCAGAGACCCCGGGACCCTATGGGGGCTATAGGGGATTGGGGGGGGTCTGGGTGGGTTTTGGGGTCCTGGGGGGGTTTTGGGGTCCTGGGGGGGTTTTGGGGTCTGGGGCGGGGGGGGGTTGTAGGGACTTCTAGAAGGGTCCTGGGGGTCTCAGGGGTCCTATCAGGGTTTATAGGGGGGGTTTGGGGGTCTGGAGGAGGGGAGCAGCGATCCAGCTGCTATAGGGGATCCATAGGGGATCCATAGGGGATCTATAGGGGATCTATAGGGGATCCGTAGGGGATCTATAAGGGATCCGTAGGGGCTCTCGGGGGGTCTGTGGGGACTCCCTAGGGGCTCCTGGGGGATCCATAGGGGCTTTTTGGGGTTCTCTGAGGGTTCCTCGGGCTCTTGGGGGGATCTTTGGGGTCTCCTGGGGGTGTTTGGGGCTCCTTGGGGCCTCTGGAGGAACCCACAGGGATTTTTAGGGGCTCTCAGGGGGTCTCGAGGGGCTCTCGGGGTTCTTTGGGGGCTCTCAGGGGTTCAGAGGGGCCTCTCGGGAATCTGTGGGGTTCTCAGGGGGTCTGCGAAGTCTCTCAGGGGCTCCAGAAGGACGTAGAGGGTTTCCAGAAGGATCTATAGGGGTCTGTAGGGGTTCTAGAAGGATCTATAGGGGTGTATAGGGATCTCTAGGGGATCTAGAAGGATCTATAGGGGATCTAGAGGGATCTGTAGGGGTCTGTAGGGGTTCTAGAAGGATCTATAGGGGTCTATAGGGATCTCTAGGGGATCTAGAAGGATCTATAGGGGATCTAGAAGGATCTATAGGGGATTAGAGGGATCTGTAGGGGTTCTGGAAGGATCTATAGGGCCTCTTTAGGGTCTGTAGGGGTTCTAGAAGGATCTGCAGGGGTTCTTGGAGTTCTACAGGGACTCCCTGGGGGTCATTTGGGATCTCGGGGGGGGGGGACACCAACAGATGGGGGGGTCCCTAACTGTGGGAGGGGTCCCTAAATGGGGGGGGGTCCCTAACTGTGGGGGAGGGGTCCCTAACTGTGGGGGGGTCCCTAACTGTGGGGGGGTCCCTAACTGTGGGGGTGTCCCTAACTGTGGGGGGGTCCCTAACTGTGGGGGGGTCCCTAACTGTGGGGGGGTCCCTGCGGAGCCCCGGGGGGGCCGGTCCTTTGGGGGTGTCCCCTGTGGGGCCGCAGAGGCCCCGGCGGGCGGGCGGGGGGACCCGGAGGCGTCCGGACCCCCCCGTGGCGCTGGAATTCGGCCCCTTCCCCCCCCCGGGTTAATCCCGGTGGCACCAAAAGCGCCGCTTTTCGCCTCGTTGTGTAACGGGAGAGAGCGCGGGGACCGCGACGGGGACAAGGGACCGGGACCGGGACAGGGACAGCGCCGGGAGAGAGGTGGGACACGGGGGGACAGCGAGGGGACAGCGAGCGGACAGCGAGGGGACAGCTGGGACAGGGACAGGGACAGCGCCGGGAGAGAGGTGGGACACGGGGGGACAGCGAGGGGACAGCGAGCGGACAGCGAGGGGACAGCTGGGACAGGGACAGGGACAGCACCGGGAGAGAGGTGGGACACGGGGGGGACAGCGGGGAACATGGGGACAGGGACAGGGACAGTAACTGGGAGAGCACCAGGAGCACAGGAGGGGACAGGTGGGGACATGGGGGAGCAACAGGAGGGGACAGTGGGGGGACAATGGGCAGGGACAAAAGAGGGACCCCAGGACAGGGACTGGGACAGGGACGGTGCCAGCAGGACAGGTGAGACATGGGAGGGACAGGTGGGGACATTGGGAGGCAGCAGAAGGGGACATGGGGGGACTCCTGGGACAGGAGGACAGGTGGGGTCTGGTGGGGGGACAGCAAGGGGGGGGACAGAGAGGGACAATGGGGGATCATGGGACAGGCTGGGGACATTGAGGGGGGACACGAGACAGGTTGGGGACACCAGGGAGGGGTTGGGGACATTGTGGATGGGGCATTGGACAGATTCTGGACAGTCATGGGGGACAGTGGGACAAACTGGGGACATCAAGGGTCGTGGTGGGGACATGGGTTGGGTTGGGGAAATCAGGGGACAAGGGACAGGTTGGGGACATTGAGGAGAAGGGTGGGGACAGCAGGGAGGGGTTGGGGACATCACAGAGGGGACCCTTCACCTTGGGGACACGGAGTCACAGCTGGCCGGATGTCCCCATCCCTCGGGAGCTGCGCCGAGGTGGAGCAGGGACAGGGACACGCTGGGAGGGGATGGGGACATCAGGAGGGGTTGGGGACGTGTGACGCAAGTGGTGACACAGTCCCCAGTGGTCACCGCGTCCCCTGCCCCATGTCCCTTCCCCAGCCCCGGGTCCCTGTGTCCCCTGTCCCCATGTCCTGGTGGCCCCATCTCAGTGCTCCCAGTGGTGTCCAACCCCTGTCCTGTGTCCCCATGGCCCTGGAGGTGGCCGTGTCCCCTGTGCTGGTGTCCCCCTGTCTTGGATGTCCCCCTGTCCAGTGCTGTTCCTGTGTCTGATGGGGTCCCCATGGGTGGTGGTGTCCCCACAAGTGAAGCTGTCCCCATGTCCTGGTGTCCCAAGGGATGATGGTGTCCCCATGTCTCAGTGTCCCCGTGTCCTGGTGTCCCCGTGATTGGTGGTGTCCCCATGGATGGTGGTGACCCTGTGGGTGGTGGTGTCCCCACGGTTGGTGGTGTCCCCATATCCCCATGTCCCCATGGTCCCGGTGTCCCCACGGTTGGTGATGTCCCCATGGACGGTGGTGTCCACAAGCACTGCCATGCCCACAGGTGACACTGTCCCCCCTTGCAGCGGTGTCCCCATGTCCCACAGCATCCCCGCGTGCCGCAGTGTCCCTGTGTGCCACAGTGTCCCCACGTCAGGCGGTGTCCCCGTGTCCCACAGTGTCCCCGTGTCCCACACTGTCCCCCTGTCCCGCAGTGTCCCTGTGGCTGGCAGTGTCCCCGCGTCCCGCAGTGTCCCTACATCAGGTGGTGTCCCCATGTCCCACAGTGTCCCTGTGTCCAGTGGTGTCCCCGTGTCCCACACTGTCCCCGTGTCCCACACTGTCCCCCTGTCCCACAGTGTCCCCGTGTCCCACACTGTCCCCGTGTCCCGCAGTGTCCCTGTGGCTGGCAGTGTCCCCGTGTCCCACAGTGTCCCTACATCACGCGGTGTCCCCGTGTCCCACAGTGTCCCCGTGTCCCACACTATCCCCGTGTCCCGCAGTGTCCCCATGTCCCACACTGTTCCCCTGTCCCACACTGTCCCCATGTCCCACACTGTCCCCGTGTCCCACACTGTCCCCGTGTCCCACGCGTGTCCCCGTGTCCCACAGTGTCCCGTGTCCCACGTGTCCCACAGTGTCCCCTGTCCCACACTGTCCCCATGTCCCACACTCCCCGTCCCCATGTCCCACACATGTCCCCCTCCCCGTGTCCCACAGTGTCCCCGTGTCCCACAGTGTCCCCATGTCCCACACTGTCCCCCTGTCCCACACTGTCCCCGTGTCCCACACTGTCCCCGTGTCCCGCAGCGTCCCCTGGTGCCGCGGTGTCCCCGCGATGCCGTTCGGGGCGGTGCTGGCGCAGGTCGGGGGCCTGGGCCGGTTCCAGGTGCTGCAGACGGCGCTGCTGGCGGTGCCCATCCTGCTCATGGCCAGCCACAACCTGCTGCAGAACTTCACCGCCGCCGTGCCCCCGCACCGCTGCCGCGTCCCCGCTGTCCCCAGCGCCACCACAGAGCCGCCCGCAGCCACGCCGCAGCCACCCGGAGCCACCCCCGGTGCCGCCTCAGCGGCCCCTCCTGACACCTCGAGGGGCTCCGACACCGTCCTGAGGCCTCCTGGTGGCGCCTTGGGGTCACCTGATGTCACCCTGAGGTCCCCCAATGGCGTCCGCAGCCCTGGTGCCACCCATGTCACTCTTGATGGCACCCATGGCAAGTCTGATGGCACCTGGGGGTCCTCCAATGGCACCCTGGGGCCCACTGGTGCCACGCTGGGGTGGTCCAATGTCACTCTGGTGTCCCCCGATGTCACCCTGGGGTCCTGCCGGCGCTACGTGGCCTCACCCCCCGCCAATGGCACCGGTGTCCCCCGGGCCACCGAGCCCTGCCACGACGGCTGGGACTACGACCTGAGCATCTACGTGTCCACCATCGTCACCGAGGTGGGGACGGGGACATAGGGACGGGAAGGGTGGGGAGGTGACTGCGGGGTCCATGACAGGGGGGACAACACCTCGGTGGGGACAGGGGTGGGAAGGGAGGGGGTGGGACTTGGGATGGATGGATGGATGGATGGATGGATGATGGATGGATGGATAGATGGATGGACACAGGGATGGATGGATGGATGGATGGATGGATGGATGGATGGACACAGGGATGGATGGAGGGATGGATGGATGGATGGATGGACGGATGGATGGACGATGGATGGATGGATGGATGGATGGATGGACACAGGGATGGACACAGGGAAGGATGGAGGGATAGATGGACACAGGGATGGAAGGATGGATGGATGGATGGATGGATGGATGGATGGATGGATGGAGGGACACAGGGATGGAGGGATGGACAATGGATGGATGGATGGACATGGATGGGCACAGGGAGGGATGGATGGATGGATGGATGGACGGACACAGGGATAGAGGGAAGGATGGATGGACAATGGATGGAGATGAAGAAAGAGGGACTGACACCGAGCGATGTCCCCCTGTCCCGGCAGTGGGACCTGGTCTGTGGCTACCGGCAGCTGCAGCAGATGGCCCAGTCCATCTACATGGCCGGGGTCCTGGTGGGCGCCCTGGTCCTGGGGGGCCTCTCGGACAGGTAAAGGCAGCAGAGACCCCCCCGTGCCTCAGTTTCCCTGGGGGGCTCTGGGCAGCCCATCCCCGGTGGCTCCCAGTGGCTCCCAGTGGCTCCCAGTGGCTCCCAGTGGCTCCCGTTGCAGGTTTGGGCGCAAGGCCATGCTGATGTGGTCCTATCTGCAGCTGGGGGTGATGGGGACGTGCACGGCCTTCGCCCCCAACTACGCCTCCTACTGCGTCTTCCGCTTCGCCGGCGGGATGGCGCTGTCCGGCTTCGGCCTCAGCATCGCCTGCCTGGGTGAGGGGACACGGGGACAGCCTGGTGGTCCAGGGGCGGGGACATGGCCATGGCCACTGAGGGGGACAATGCAATGCTCATGGGTGGGGACAACCCAATGGTCACACCCAATGGTCATGGGTGGGGACAGCCCAATGGTCATGGAGGTGGACAGCCCAGTGGCCATGGGTGGGGACAATCGTGGATAGAAAAGTTCCAATGGCTGTTGGTGGGGACAATCCAAAGTCCATGGATTTGGACATCACTGTGGCCATGGGTGGGGTCACACGGCGTGGACACGCCACGGGGTGGCCGCACCGAGCAGGAGGGTCCCTGTGGGGACACCCCGAGCGAGCCGTGTCCCCGTGTCCCCGGCAGTGGTGGAGTGGATCCCCACGCCCTACCGCGCCATCACCGTGGCCATCACCGGCTTCGCCTACACCCTGGGCCAGATCATCCTGGCCGGGGTGGCCTACGCCGTCCCCCACTGGCGCTGGCTCCAGCTCTCCGTGTCCCTGCCCTTCTTCGTCTTCCTCCTCTACTCCTGGTAGGACCTTGGGTCCCTCGGGGAGGCCCTGGGGACGCGTGGGGACGCGCCGGCCGTGCCTCAGGTTGCCCTGGGCGGCTGCAGGTGGCTGGCGGAGTCGGCGCGGTGGTTGGTGCTCTCGGGCAAGGCTGAGCGGGCGGTGAAGGTCCTGCAGCGCGTGGCCACCTTCAACAACCGCAGGGAGGAAGGGGAGAAGATCACGGTCGAGGTGCGGTGGCCCCGCGGTGGGGCTGGGGGTGGGGTGGGGGGCTGGGGGGGGTTTCCAGCCCCCCAACCCCTTCCATTTCCCCTCTCCCAGATGTTGAAGTCCAACATGAAGGAGGAGTTGGCGGCTCTGAAATCGTCCTACACCGTCTCTGACCTGGTCCGGACCCCCGTGATCCGGCACATCTTCTTCTGCCTCTCCATCGTCTGGTGGGGCTGGGGGGTGGAGAAAGGCTGAGGGGTGGGGGAGAGGTGGGAGGGATGGAGAGGTGGAGAGGGAGGGAGGGAGGGAGAGAGGGATCATGGATGGATGGATGGATGGATGGAGGGATGGAGGGATGGAGGGATGGAGGGATGGAGGGATGGATGGAGGGATGGATGGATGGGTGGATGGATGGAGGGATGGATGGATGGAGGGATGGACGGATGGATGGAGGAATGGACGGATGGATGGATGGACAGATGGTTTGTTGGATGATAGGAGACATGGATGGAGAGTTGGTTGGATGATGGACACCTGGACACCCAACTGCCTCCCAACCATCCCAGGAAGGTGACATCACCTCAAGATCCCCTCTCCCACCTCGCTCCAGGTTCTCCATCAGTTTCTCCTACTACGGCTTGGCCATGGACCTGCAGAACTTCGGGGTCAGCATTTACCTCATCCAGGTGATTTTCGGCGCCGTTGACTTCCCAGCCAAGGTGGTGGTGACCGTGTCCCTGAGCTACGTCGGCCGGCGGCTCTCGCTCATGGTGGCCTTGTTCTTGGCGGGGCTGGTCATTGTGGCCAACATCTTTGTGCCCACAGGTGGGTGTGGACGGAGAGGGGGGTGTCCTGCACTTTGGCCACCGGTGTCCCCAGCTCGTCACATCTTCATCCACGTCTCCATCCCTATATCCAACCACTGAGCTCCCCATCCCTACATCGTCCCTCCCTGCCCTGTCCCCACCCCAGAGGTGTCCCCACCTGGTGGCCGATCCCTGGTGTCCCCGTGTGGTGGCCAAGCCGCGGTGTCCCGGTGTCCCCGCAGAGCTGCAGACGGTGCGCACGGCGCTGGCCGTCATCGGCAAGGGCTGCCTGTCCGCGTCCTTCAACTGCGTCTTCCTCTACACCACCGAGCTCTACCCCACCCCCATCAGGTACCGCCCCGGCCCCGCGTCCCCGCGGTGGGGCAGGTCCCTGTCACCCCTTCCCGGACACCCCCGGGGTGCTCGGTGCCCCCTGTGACCCTCCTGGCGCCGCAGGCAGACGGGGCTGGGCTTCGGCAGCACCATGGCGCGCGTGGGCGGCATCGTGGCGCCGCTGGTGAAGATGATGGATGAGTATTACCCCTTCCTGCCCCCCGCTGTCTACGGGGTGGCCCCGGTGGTGGCGGCCGTGGCGGCCGCGTTCCTGCCCGAGACCCTCAACGCGCCCCTGCCCGACACCATCGAGGAGGTGGAGAACAGGTGGGTGGGTGGCAAGGAGGGAGGGAGGGATGTGGAGGGATGGTGGATGGGTGATGGTTGGAGGGACAATGGATGGATGATGGAAAATGGATAGTTGGGTGGTGGAGGATGGTTGGATGGATGGATGGATGGATGATGGACAATGGATGGATGGGTGGTTGGATGGATTGTTGGATGAGGGACAATGATGGCCAGTGGTTGGATGATGGACGATGATGGCCAATGGTTGGATGATGGATGATGATGGCCAATGGTTGGATGACGGACGATGATGGCCAATGGTTGGATGACGGACGATGATGGCCAATGGTTGGATGACGGACGATGATGGGCAATGGTTGGATGATGGACAATGATGGCCAATGGTTGGATGATGGACGATGATGGCCAATGGTTGGATGATGGCCGATGATGGCCAATGGTTGGATGACGGACGATGATGGCCAATGGTTGGATGACGGACGATGATGGCCAATGGTTGGATGATGGATGATGATGGCCAATGGTTGGATGATGGGATGATGGCCAATGGTTGGATGATGGACGATGATGGCCAATGGTTGGATGACGGACGATGATGGCCAATGGTTGGATGATGGATGATGATGGCCAATGGTTGGATGATGGCCGATGATGGCCAATGGTTGGATGATGGACGATGATGGCCAATGGTTGGATGACGGACGATGATGGCCAATGGTTGGATGATGGACGATGATGGCCAATGGTTGGATGATGGACGATGATGGCCAATGGTTGGATGACGGACGATGATGGGCAATGGTTGGATGATGGACGATGATGGCCAATGGTTGGATGAGGGACGATGATGGCCAATGGTTGGATGACGGACGATGATGGCCAATGGTTGGATGAGGGACGATGATGGCCAATGGTTGGATGACGGACGATGACGGACAACCAGGAGCGGAGGTTCAGGGTCAAGAAACCCCCGGCTGCATTGAGGGACAGGTGGATGGGGGGGGGGGGGTGTTGGCAGAAGAACGAGCTCTGTGATTGGCTGAATGCTTGGCCTGGGCCACTCCCCCCATGCCATGACCCTCCTCCTCCTCCTCCTCCTCCTCCTCCTCCTCCTCCTCCTCCTCCTCCTCCTCCCCCTCCTCCTCCTCCTCCGCCTCCTCCTCCTCTTCCTCCTCCTCCTCCTCCTCCTCCTCCTCCTCCTCCTCCTCCTCCCCTCTCCAGGACCAAGCGGAAGCCGGCGGGTGACCCCAAGGAGAAGATCGCGCTCCAGCCTCAGGACGGGCCCCCCCTGAAGGAGGCCTGAGGGACCCCGGGGTGGGCACAGGGCCCCAGCCCCGGCCACCAGCGGCCACCACCCCGGGGGTCCCCGCAGCTTGAGGGGGGACGGGGGAGAACTCGGTCGTGACCGGTGACCTCCCGGTGGGGCGGGGACATCGGGCAGGAATAAAGCAGCTCTGGTGGGGACACGTCTCGGGGTCTTATCTGAGCCCCCCCGGTCACCCCCACAACCACGTCCGAGG
The DNA here is from genome assembly GCA_034509425.1 of Eopsaltria australis. Lineage (NCBI taxonomy): Eukaryota > Metazoa > Chordata > Aves > Passeriformes > Petroicidae > Eopsaltria > Eopsaltria australis. The sequence continues at coordinate 8,489 of JAVTVJ010005310.1, read as the reverse complement.
TCACCTCCAGTGGGACAATGCCCAAGAGTTGTGTCCCTGAGGTCAATCCCAATAAAGGGACAACCAAGAACCCCTTTTTTGGAGGTCACCTGCCCAGGAGGACACCCCAGAGCCTTGTCCATCAATGGGGTGCCACCCAAGACTCCCATTTTTAATGACACCCCATAACCTCGTCCAATAGGACGATGGCGAGAACTGCGTCCCCAAAGTCACCTCACATAAGGTGGCACCCAGAACCCCTCGTTGGGTGTCACCTCCAACAAGACGATCCCAAACAACCCCAACCCAACTCGTCCTGGGAGAGGCAACCCCCAAATCCCAGAGAAGCACCAGGAGCTCCCGAATCCCACCCTGTCCCCTCCCGGCACCACCACGATGCCCCTTCCCCGATTTCTGTCCCCTGAGGCCACCCCGGCCCTTGCTCCCGTTGCCGACGTGTCCCTTGGCCCCATCAACCTCCCCATCAAAAATTAACCCCCGGGGGGAAAGCGCTGACCCAGGCAGGGCCACCTCCGTCAGCACCTTTCGGTCGCCTTTTGACCACTGAAATCGCTAAAATTTAACCCAAAGGTGCCGCCGAAGGCCGGACATTGGCCCAGGCCAGGAGCCCTCCCCTCTCCACGATGCCCACCCTGATGCCCACCCAACCTCCTGGACGGCCCCTCTCCAGTTCCTGCCTTTTCCCCTCAAAAAAGCAACGCTGTAGAATAATAATTAAAAGTAATAAACATTCCTTGTCTTCCTGCCCCAAATCGCTCCAGTTTTGCCCCACTTTTGGAGACTTTTGCCCCTAAAACACCTTTTTTTCCCCCTGGACACCTTCGTGCTGCACTTTTGCCTTTTTCTGCTGGAAAACCACCAAAAAAACCCCCCGGAGATGTCAAACATTAACCCGAGCCACCCGTGGGCCGGGTTATATAGGAGACCACCCCGCGGTGCTGCTGGAGGGACGACGCCGCGTGGCACAGGGAGGCATTTTTGGGGTGAAACCTCTGCGATCCGGGGCTCTGCATGGCTGCGGGGCGTCGCCGGGCCCCGGCGGTGGCACGATGGCGTTCGCCAGCCTCCTGGAGCACGTGGGGGGCATGGGGCGCTTCCAGGTGCTGTCGGTGCTGCTGCTGTCCCTGCCCGTGCTGATGATGGCCAGCCACAACCTCCTGCAGAACTTCACCGCGGCCACCAGCGACCACCACTGCCGCCTGCGCCCCGAGGCCAACGCCACCGGCCTGGACCCCGAGGCCCTGCTGAGGGTCTGGGTGCCCCGCGGGGAGCGGTGCCGGCGCTTCGTGGCACCCCAGTGGTGGCTTTTGGAGGCCAACGGTTCGGCGCCCAACAGCTCTTGGCCGGAGACGGAGCCGTGCGGCGATGGGTGGACCTACGACCACAGCGTCTTCACCAGCACCATCGTCACTGAGGTGGGATGGGTTTTGGGGGGGTTTGGGAGGGTTTTGGGGGAGTTTGGGCAGGTTTTCACCCAATCCCGTGGGCGGGTCCCACCTGGAGGCACCAATGAAGGGTCTGCAGCCAACACAGTGTTGACCTTTCCCAACTGGAGCATCTTCCCTGCTCAACCTTTACTTAACACCAGGAACCCCCAGGGGGGGAAGGGAGGGGTAGGGAGTTGGTGACCATCAACAAAGGGGTCCCAAGGGGGTCCCAAGGGTCACAGGGGTCACAGGACCCTTGGATGGACCTTCCAGCCCTGGTGATGCTGGGAAGGGTGGCCAGGCATTCGGTGTCATTTCCACTGGCCATTCATTGACCTTACCGGCCACCATGGGTGGTTTTGGGTTTCGGGAGGTCAGAGGGGACCCCGATCTCTGTCCCACCCCGTGTCCTTGTCCCTTGGCAGTGGGACCTGGTGTGCAGCTCCCGGGGGCTCAAGCAGTTGGCGCAGTCGCTCTACATGGCCGGAGTCCTGGTGGGCGGCGTCTTCGGGGCGCTCTCGGACAGGTGAGGGGGGGTCCTGCAGGTGGGGTGGCTCTGGGGGGGTCCTCTCACCCTCTCTGCCTCCTCTTCGCTCCCTCCTCATCCTCGTCCTCCTCCTCACCCTCTTTGTCCTCTTTATCCCCTTTTCCTCCTCCTTCGTCTTCCTCCTCCTCACCTTCCTCACTCCTCTTCCTCCTCCTCACCCCTTTTTCCTCCTCTTCACCCCCTCTTCCTTCCCCTGTCCCCTTCTTCATCCTCGTCTCTTCCTCCTCCTCTCCATTTTCTCCTCCCCTTGTCTTCCTCCTCCTCCTCCTCCTCCTCCTCCTCCTCCTCACCCCCAATTCTTCCTCCTCACCCCCTGCTCCTCCTCCTCCTCCCCACCCAGGTTTGGCCGCCGCTTGGTGCTCACCTGGTGCTACCTGCAGATGGCCGTCATGGGCACCTGCTCGTCCTTCGCGCCCACCTTCACCGTGTACTGCGTGTTCCGCTTCCTGACGGGCATGGCCTTCTCGGGCATCGTCCTCAACAGCGTCTCCCTCTGTAGGTGACCCCCCGAGCCCGGTACCTGCCCTGGGCACCTGCCTGGGTGGGCTCCATGTCCCCCAGTACCTGTGGGAACATCCCAGTGGTGTCCCTGTCCCCTGGGCACCATCCTGGACATCTCCATGTCCCCCTGGCACCTGCCCTGGCCTCCATGTCCTCCCAGTACCTGTGGGCACCATCCCAGTGGTCTCCATGTCCTTCAGGCACCATCCTGGTGGCCTCCCCATCCCCTGGAACCCATAGGCACCATCCCAGTGGTCTCCCCATTCCCCTGGGGCGCTGGTGGGCACCATCCTGGTGATCTCCCTGTCCCCCTGGGTACCGGTGGCCACTCCCGGGTGGTCCCCACGTGCCGTGTCCCGCAGCCCTGGAGTGGATGCCGACGCACATGCGGGCGCTGGTGGGCACCTTCATGGGCTACTGCTACACCGCCGGGCAGTTCCTGCTGGCCGGCGTCGCCTTCGCCGTCCCCGACTGGCGCCAGCTGCAGCTCGTGGTGTCCGTGCCCTTCTTCATCTTCTTCCTCTACTCCTGGTGAGGAGGAGGAAGGGGGAGGGAGGGAGGGAGGGAGGGACAGAGGGGTGGATGGATGGATGATGGATGGATGGATAGATGGACAATGGATGGATGGAGGGATGGATGGACAATGGATGGATGGATGATGGATGGAAGGATGGACAGCTGGAATTCTGGCCTGACGGACAGATGGTGGCATGGATGGAACAGTGGGAGGTGCATGGACGGGTGGACTGCAGGAAAGGTGGGAGCAGAGCTGGACAAAAAGAACGTCCAAGAACAGCTGAGTGGACAGTGGGGACATGGAGTGGTGACCAGAGGGACTGGGGGACGTTGCCGGTTGGATGGCGGTGGGACAGTGACGATCCTTGGGCTCCTGCCCCGTCCCCTCCCGCGCAGGTGGCTGACGGAGTCGGCGCGGTGGCTCGTCATGGCGGGGAAGTCCCACCAGGCCCTGCGGGAGCTCCAGAAGGTGGCCAGGATCAACGGGAAGAAGGAGGAAGGGGACAAGCTCGACATAGAGGTAAAAGGCTCTGTCCGGGTCCCCGGGGTGTCCCTGGGGTGTTTTATAGGGGTCCCTTCAATGTCCACCCCATGGGCAGCTGTCCATCCATGGCCATTTGTGTCCATCATCCCTCACGCATCCTGTCCCTCCATCCATTCATCTTCATCATCTCAATCACCTTCATCATCTCCATCTCCGTCTCCATCCATCCCTTCCACCCATCCATGGATCCGCCATCTCCATCCCACCATCTCCATCCCACCATCCACCCGTGACCCTCCTCCCCTCCCTGCTCCTCCCAGCCCAGCCCCCTCCCAGGGACAAGAGGGACCCCCCCAGTGCCCCACCCCCATTCCAGAGCCCCCCCTGTTCCTCCAGACCCTCAAGTCCCACATGGAGAAGGAGATGACGTCATCGGGGACCCGCCACACCTTGGTTGACCTGGTCCGGACGCCGGTCGTGCGCCGCATCTCCTTCTGCCTCTGCTTCGTGTGGTACGGCCGGCGGTGGAGGACACCAGTGGGTGGTTGTCCATCCCCCCCCAGGTCCTTGACCCCCCCATGCCACCCCACACCTCCCCACAGGTGACATTTTCACCCCATCTCGCGGCCCAGGTTCTCCACCAGCTTCGCCTACTACGGGCTGGCCATGGACCTGCAGAACTTTGAGTTCAACATCTACGTGATCCAGCTGATCTTCGGCGCCGTGGACATCCCGGCCAAGCTGGTGTCCATCCTCACCATCACCTACGTGGGGCGCCGCTTCACCCAGGCCGCCGCCCTCATCCTGGCCGGCTTGGCCATCCTGGCCAACATCGTGGTGCCACGAGGTGAGGCCGGGGGTGGTGGCAGTGGTGTCCCCTCATCTCCACCCACCCTGGGAGGGTCCAGGTGAGCTCAACCCATTGATGGGACCCCCAGGTTGGGTCATTTTAGCTTTTCGTGGGGGATTTGCCCCAAATCCTGGTGTTCGGGGTCATGTGAACTCAGCCCAAGTGGGGACACTGAGGTGACTCCCAGGTGTCCTGTTGTCCCCACAGAGCTTCGGACACTCCGGACAGCTCTGGCCGTCTTTGGGAAGGGTTGTTTGGCCGCATCCTTCAACTGCGTCTTCCTCTACACGGGCGAGCTCTACCCCACCGTGATCCGGTAAGGACAGGGTGTGGCCGGGGGGCGTGGCCGGGGTGGCCGTGCCAGAGGTGTCCCTCAGGTGCCCTCAGGTGCCCTCAGGACCTGCGGGTGTCCCACAGGCAGACGGGCATGGGCTTGACCAACACCATGTCGCGGCTGGGCAGCATCATGGCGCCCCTGGTGAAGATGGCGGGCGAGCTCTTCCCGACGCTGCCCTTCGTCATCTACGGCGCCGCGCCCGTGGTGTCGGGGCTGGTGGCCGCATTCCTGCCCGAGACACGGAACCTGGCCCTGCCCGAGACCGTGGAGGACGTGGAGGGAAGGTGGGGCTGGGGGGGGTGAGGGAGGAGGGGAGGGGATGGATGGAGGGTGGGGAGGGATGGAGGGAATGGATGGATGGAGGGATGGGATGGATGGATGGAGGGATGGATGGATGGATGGATGGATGGATGGAAGGACAGATGGATGGATGGATGGATGGATGGATGGGATGGATGGACAGGGATGGATGGATGGATGGATGGATGGATGGATGGAAGGATGGATGAACCAGCACCATAAACCCCTCCCCCTCCCCATTCCCTCTGACCCCCCCCTCATCCCTCCCTCCCCACCAGGACACAATCCCGGAAGGACGAAGCCCAGCCCCTCCAGGTCCCTCTCCAGCCCACCCAGTCCAGCAACTCCACTGGGCCCCATTAGTGCCACCCCCTGGGGGACCCCCAAACCCCCAGCCCTCGGTGCTCCCGTGGGATGAAGGAGCGAGGAGCAGGATCCGGGGGTTTGGGGGGTTCACCCCCACGCCCGAAGAGCAAAGGGACAGCAGTGACCCCGCGGGGACCCGGCTGCCCCTCCCTGCAGAGTGGGGGGGACGCCGGGGCCCCCAAAACTCGTGTGAAACGCGGCTGGTGGGGTGGGTAAAAAGTAAAAAAGTGGGGTGGGGGTGGGGGGTGGGGTGGGGGTGGGGTGGGGGGTGGGGGTGTGGGGGTGGGGTGGGGTGGGGGTGGGGGTTGTTTTCCCACGGCCGCGGGGGGTCCCGCGCAGCCGGACCCGGCCCGCCCCGAAGGAAAATACGGGAGCCAGCAGGACACCGAGGTCCGGCACCGCGGGACCCCCGCGCCGGCCACTCCCCCTCGGCCGGAGCTGCCGGGGATGGACAATCTCGGCACAGAGTGCGGCAAGGATCGGGGATCTCGAGGATCGGGGATCCCGAGCACCCAGAGATCCCAGAGATCCCAAGAATTCCCGTGTCCGGGTGCCCGGGGATCCCAAGGACCCATATGTCCAGTTCCTGGACATCCCAAAAAGCCAGGATCCCGAGGATTTGGGTGTTCGGATGTCCAGGGATCTCAAAGACCCAAGATCCCAGGCACCAGGGTGCCCAGACATGCCAAGAGCTCAGGGATCCTGAGGATCCCAAAGACCCAGGGATCCCAAGGATCAAGGACTGAGGTTCCTGGATGTCCAGGGATCCGAGATCCCAGGGATCCAGACCACCCCAGAATCTGGACATTCGGAGGGATTCCACAGCCCCAGACGTCCCAGAAATCCCCAGGACTCCCAGATCCCAGGGATCCACGTGTCCGGACACCCAGCCCACACCGTTCCCTCTGGTCAGTGCCCATCCCAGTGTCCGGCTCCCCCAGACCCCCCCAGGCCCCCCCATCCTGCCCACGCTCCGCTGCCCCCGCCGCCCTCCTGCCCGGGGTCCAAGGGGCTCCCGGGGCTGCGGTTCAGGGCCCCGGGACTTTGCTCATCAATGATCCACCCTGGAGGGGCAGAACGGGCCCGAGGGGGCCGGGGGTCCCCAGTGCCGGGGTCTGGGGGCTGCTGGGGCGAGGAGGAGGAGGATGGAGCGGGTGGGATGGAGGGGCGGCCGCTGGGGGTCCCCGGGTGGGCCCGGCGTGGTCGGCGCCGGCGTTTCCGGCCCGGGAGCGTCTCCACCGACCCATGGCGGGATCCGGAGTCAAACGTTAACCGGGACCGGGGTGGCCTTAAATAGGAGCGGGGCCAGGCCGGGGGCAGGGCACGGCCATGGCGTGGTAGCGGCCGGACGAGGGCTCCGGACAGCGGATCTGGTGCTGGGAGAGGCCGGGAGGTACCGGGAGCCACGGACAGGTGAGTGATCAATAAAGGGATCGATGGGCTGGTCATGGAGAGCCCGGTGAGGTCAGGAGAGAGATCAGGGATCAATAGATCGATCGATAGAGAGAAGGGCTGATCAATAGAGAGATTATAGCTCAGGAGGCTGATCAATAGAGAGAGCAAAATAAATAGAGGGATTAAAGGCCAATGAATCAATCAAGACAGCAATTAAAGATCAATGAATCAATCAATAGGAATGTTACGGGCCAAGAGACTGATCAATAGAGGGGTTAAGATTGATACATTGATCAATAGATCATAAATCAATAACCAGATCAATAGAATGATTGATAGAGATGGAGATTGTTACTCTGATTGGTGGATCATGGTTCAATAGATTCATCAATAAGAAAATAGAGACCGATTGATTGATCAATTAATAGATTTGAGATCAATTTTTGATACAAGTGACACACAGACTAACAGACGGATCAATAGAGATCCATCTAGATGGACTGATTGATTGATTGATTGATTGAGCCATCAAGAGATTAATAGATCAATCAATAGATCAATAGATCAATAACAGAATCATATGGATCAATAAATGAATACCTAAAGAGATCATGGACTAATTACAATCAACCCATTATAGATAAGGGGGGGTCTAGTGATCAATAATTTATCGATAGAGAAAGAACTTGCCAGATTGATCGGCAGGAGGACCAATAGATCGATCAATAGGTTGATTATCAGCAGATAATCGATTTATTGATAGGCTGAGGATCAATAAACGAGCAGAGACAGCAGAGAAATCGATTGATCCACTGATCGATCGATTGACCGAGGGGTGAAGGAGGGGTGGGGGGGCGGGGCCGGGGGAGGGGCGGCCGGAGGGACGGACACAGGGACGGCCGGAGGGACGGACAGTGCCGAGAGTCCGAGCCGGAGCCTGGGAGCCGAGGGAGGAGGAGGAGGAGGAGGAGGAAGAGGAGAACAGGTGGGGATTGATCGATCGTGGGGGATTGGTGGGACAGGGGAGAGAGGATTGATTGATTGATTGATTGATCGATTGATTGATTGATTAACTGGGGGGGAGCTGAGAGCAAGAAATAATCAGTGATTGTTGATCAATAGAGTGAGAGCGACAGGGTGATAGTGGATTGATCAATAGATAATAGATCAATATATCGATAGGTCAGAGAGACTGATGGATTGATCTATCAATAGATCAATAGAGATCAATAGGTTGATGGACTGGTCAGCAGATTGATCAATCAGACTGATAGATTGATAATCAGATCCATAGACTGATAGATCAATTGACTGAGGGATGGGTCAATCCATCGATGTATTGATCAATCCATCGATGTATTGATCAATTTGATACACCAATAAATTGATTGAGCAATCGGTGGTGATCAATAGAGGGTCCTTGATGCTGCTCTCAATTCATCCTGAGGTCAATCTGGGTCTCCCTCCACTGTCCTTCATCCACCCTTGGTCATTCCTTGGCCACCCACTGTCCACCCACTGTCCACCCACTGTCCATCCACTGTCCACCCACTCTCCACCCACTGTCCATCCACTGTCCATCCACTGTCCATCCACTGTCCACCCACTCTCCACCCACTGTCCATCCACTGTCCATCCACTGTCCATCCACTGTCCATCCACTGTCCATCCACTGTCCATCCACTGTCCACCCACTCTCCACCCACTGTCCATCCACTGTCCATCCACTGTCCATCCACTGTCCACCCACTCTCCACCCACTGTCC
>JAVTVJ010005309.1:0-11856 GCA_034509425.1 Eopsaltria australis | reverse complement strand
GCCTTATGCCCGCAATCCCCACAAGGCCAAAGAGGAGGGATGTCAAAGACACTCACAGGGCCTCCATGGGGACATCGCAGGAGTCCCCAGGCTGCCAAAGAGACAGCACGTCACAGTTACCCAAAGGGACCCCATGCGGACATCCCTGCCTTACCCTGTCTTCCAAAAAGCAGGGATGTCACAGACACTCACAGCTGCTCCATCTGGTCATGCCAGCAGTGCCCAGGCTGCCAAAGAGCCGGCATGTCACCGACACTCACAGGGGATCCATGCAGACATGCCATCCATGCCCAGACTCCTCAACAGCTGGGATGTCACAGACATTCACAGGGGCTGCAGAGTGACATCCCAGGAGCCCCCAGAGTGCCAAAGAGCCAGGATGTCACAGACAATGCCAGCAGCCCAAGGAGACATCCCATGAGTCCACAGGCTCTCAAACAGCCTCGATGTCACAGACATTCAGAGAGGCTCCAGACTGACATCCCACAAGTCCACAGGCTCTCAAACAGCCACGATGTCACGGACACTCACAGGGGCTCCATCGGGACTTCCCAGCTGTCCCCAGGCACCCAAAGAGCCGGGATGTCACAAACATTCACAGCTGATCAATGGCGACATCCCAGGAGACCCCGGGCTTCCAAGCAACTGGGATATCACAGACACTCACAACAGTTCCATGGCGACTTCCCAGGAGACCCGAGGCTGACAAAGAGCCAGCATGTCACAGGCACTCACACGATTTCCATGGGGACATCCCGGGAATCCCCAGAGTGCCAAACACCAGAGATGCCACACACACTCACAAGGGCTCCATGCACACATCCTAGGGATCCCCAAGCTGCCAAAGAGCTGGCATGTCACACACACACCTCACAGGGGATCCCAGCACACATCCCACGTAATCCCCAGGTCTCCCCAAGAGACGGAAGTCACAGATTCACAGGGCCCTAGACCGCCATCCCAGGAGCCCCCAGAGTGACAAAGTATCAGGATGCAACACACACTCGCAGGAGCTCCATGCAGACACCCCATGAATCCCCAGACTGCCAAAGAGCCGGCATGTCACACACACTCACAGGTGCTCAAGCGTGACATCCCAGGAGTGTCCAGGCTCCCAAAGAGCCACGATGTCACAGACACTCACAGCGGCTCCATGGTGAAATCCCAGGAGTCCCCAAGCTTCCAAACACCTGCCATGTCACAGAAACTCACATGGGCTCCATAGCCACAGCCCATGTGATCCCTGCCTGCCTAAGAGCCCAGATGTCACAGACTTTCACGCGGCTTCCATGCTTATACCCCAGCAGTCCCCAGATTTCCAAGGAGCTAAGATGTCACAGAAATTCCAAGGGATTCCATGGTGACATCCCCGGACTTTCCAGGCAGCCAAAGAGCCAGGACCCCACAGACACTACAAGGCTTCAACGGCCTTATGCCCGCAATCCCCACAAGGCCAAAGAGCAGGGATGTCAAAGACACTCACAGGGCCTCCATGGGGACATCGCAGGAGTCCCCAGGCTGCCAAAGAGACAGCATGTCACAGTTACCGAAGCGGCCCCATGCGGACATCCCTGCCCTACCCTGTCTTCCAAAGAGCAGGGATGTCACAGACACTCACAGCTGCTCCATGGGGTCATGCCAGCAGTGCCCAGGCTGCCAAAGAGCCGGCATGTCACCGACACTCACAGGGGATCCATGCAGACATGCCAGCTATGCCCAGACTCCTCAACAGCTGGGATGTCACAGACATTCACAGGGGCTGCAGAGTGACATCCAAGGAGCCCCCAAAGTGCCAAAGAGCCAGGATGTCACAGACAATGCCAGCAGCTCCACGGAGACATCCCTCGAATCCACAGGCTGCCAAAGCACCGGCATGTCACAGACACTCACAGGGGCTCCAGACTGACATCCCATGAGTCCACAGGCTCTCAAACAGCCACGATGTCACAGACATTCAGAGAGGCTCCAGACTGACATCCCACAAGTCCACAGGCTCTCAAACAGCCACAATGTCACGGACACTCACAGGGGCTCCATCGGGACTTCCCTGCTGTCCCCAGGCACCCAAAGAGCCGGGATGTCACAAACATTCACAGCTGATCAATGGCGACATCCCAGGAGACCCCGGGCTTCCAAGGAACTGGGATATCACAGACACTCACAACAGTTCCACGGGGACTTCCCAGGAGACCCAAGGCTGACAAAGAGCCAGCATGTCACAGACACTCACACGCGTTCCATGGGGACATCCCGGGACTCCCCAAAGTGCCAAACACCAGAGATGCCACACACACTCACAGGGGCTCCATGGGGACATCCCAGGGGTCCCCAAGCTGCCAAACCTCGGCCATGTCACTGACACTCACAGGGGCTCCATGCACACATCCCAGGGGTCCCCAAGCTGCCAAAGAGCCGGCATGTCACACACACTCACAGGGCATCCATGCACACATCCCACCTATCCCCAGGCTCCCCAAGAGACGGGAAGTCACAGACATTCACAGGGGCTCCAGACTGCCATCCCAGGAGCCCCCAGAGCACCAAAGAGCCAGGATGCAACACACACTAGCAGAAGCTCCATGCAGACACCCCATGAATCCACAGACTGCCAAAGAGCTGGCATGTCACACACACTCACAGGTGCTCAAGAGTGACATCCCAGGAGTGTCCAGGCTCCCAAACAGCCACGATGTCACAGACACTCACAGCAGCTCCATGGTGAAATCCCAGGAGTCCCCAAGCTTCCACAAACCTGCCATGCCACAGAAACTCACATGGGCTCCATAGCCACAGCCCATGTGATCCCTGCCTGCCTAAGAGCCCAGATGTCACAGACTTTCACGCGGCTTCCATGCTGATATCCCAGCAGTCCCCAGATTTCCAAGGAGCTAAGATGTCACAGAAATTCCAAGGGATTCCATGGTGACATCCCCAGACCTTCCAGGCAGCCAAAGAGCCAGGACCTCACAGTCACTCGCAAGGCTTCAACGGCCTGATGCCCCAAGAATCCCCACACAAGGCCAAAAGAGCAGGGATGTCAAAGACACCTCACGGGCTCCATGGGACATCTGCAGGAGTCCCCAGGCTGCCAAAGAGACAGCACAGTCACAGTTACCTGTTGGGACCCCATGACATCCCCTGCCTCCTAATTCCTGTCTCTCCAAAGCATAGGGATGTCACAGACACTCACAGCTGCTCCATCGGGTCATGCCAGCAGTGCCCAGGGCTGCCAAAGAGCCGGCATGTCACCGACACCTCACAGGTCCATGCAGACATGCCAGCTATGCCCAGACTCCCTCAACAGCTGGGATGTCACAGACATTCATTAGGGAGCCGCAGAGTGACATCCCAGGAGCCCCCAGAGCCAAAGAGCCACAGGATGTCACAGACAATGCCAGCAGGCCCAATGTGGAGACATCCCTCTAATCCACAGGCTGCCAGCACCGCATGTCACAGACACCTCACAGGGCTCCAGACTGACATCCCACAAGTCCACAGGCTCTCAAACAGCCACGATGTCACAGACACTCACAGGGGCTCCATCGGGACTTCCCTGCTGTCCCCAGTCACCCAAAGAGCCGGGATGTCACAAGCATTCACAGCTGATCAATGGCTACATCCCAGGAGACCCCGGGCTTCCAAGCAACTTGGATATCACAGACACTCACAACAGTTCCATGGCGACTTCCCAGGAGACCCAAGGCTGACAAAGAGCCAGCATGTCACAGACACTCACACGGGTTCCATGGGGACATCCCGGGAATCCCCAGAGTGCCAAACACCAGAGATGCCACACACACTCACAGGGGCTCCATGGGGAAATCCCAGGGGTCTCCAAGCTGCCAAACCTCGGCCATGTCACTGACACTCATAGGGGCTCCATGCACACATCCCAGGGGTCCCCAAGCTGCCAAAGAGCCGGCATGTCACACACACTCACAGGGGATCCATGCACACATCCCACGTATCCCCAGGCTCCCCAAGAGATGGGAAGTCACAGACATTCACAGGGGCTCCACACTGCCATCCCAGGAGCCCCCAGAGTGACAAAGAGCCAGGATGCAACACACACTAGCAGGAGCTCCATGCAGAAACCCCTTGAATCCACAGACTGCCAAAGAGCCGGCATGTCACACACACTCACAGGTGATCAAGAGTGACATCCCAGGAGTGTCCAGGCTCCCAAAGAGCCACGATGTCACAGACACTCACAGTGGCTCCATCGGGTCATGCCAGCAGTGCCCAGGCTGCCAAAGAGCCGGCATGTCACCGACACTCACAGGGGATCCATGCAGACATGCCAGCTATGCCCAGACTCCTCAACAGCTGGGATGTCACAGACATTCACAGGGGCTGCAGAGTGACATCCCAGGAGCCCCCAGAGCGCCAAAGAGCCAGGATGTCACAGACAATGCCAACAGCTCCACGGAGACATCCCTCGAATCCACTGGCTGCCAAAGCACCGGCATGTCACAGACACTCACAGGGGCTCCAGACTGACATCCCATGAGTCCACAGGCTCGCAAACAGCCACGATGTCACGGACACTCACAGGGGCTCCATCGGGACTTCCCTGCTGTCCCCAGGCACCCAAAGAGCCGGGATGTCACAAACATTCACAGCTGATCAATGGCGACATCCCAGGAGACCCCGGGCTTCCAAGGAACTGGGATATCACAGACACTCACAACAGTTCCATGGTGACTTCCCAGGAGACCCAAGGCTGACAAAGAGCCAGCATGTCACAGACACTCACACGGGTTCCATGGGGACATCCCGGGAATCCCCAGAGTGCCAAACACCAGAGATGCCACACACACTCACAGGGGCTCCATGCACACATCCCAGGGATCCTCAGGCTGCCAAAGAGCTGGCATGTCACACACTCACAGGGGATCCATGCACACATCCCAGGTGTCCCCAGGCTCCCCAAGAGATGGGAAGTCACAGACATTCACAGGGGCTCCAGACTGCCATCCCAGGAGCCCTCAGAGCACCAAAGAGCAAGGATGCAACACACACTAGTAGGAGCTCCATGCAGACACCCCATGAATCCACAGACTGCCAAAGAGCCGGCATGTCACACACACTCACAGGTGCTCAAGAGTGACATCCCAGGAGTGTCCAGGCTCCCAAAGAGCCACGATGTCACAGACACTCACAGCGGCTCCATGGTGAAATCCCAGGAATCCCCAAGCTTCCAAAAACCTGCCATGCCACAGAAACTCACATGGGCTCCACAGCCCATGTGATCCCCGCCTTCCTAAGGGCCCAGATGTCACAGACTTTCATACGGCTTCGATGCTGATATCCCAGCAGTCCCCAGATTTCCAAGGAGCTAAGATGTCACAGAAATTCCAAGGGATTCCATGGTGACATCCCCGGACTTCCCAGGCAGCCAAAGAGCCAGGACCTCACAGACACTACAAGGCTTCAACGGCCGTATGCCCGCAATCCCCACAAGGCCAAAGAGCACGGATGTCAAAGACACTCACAGGGCCTCCATGGGGACATCGCAGGAGTCCCCAGGCTGCCAAAGAGACAGCATGTCACAGTGACCGAAGCGGCCCCATGCGGACATCCCTGCCTTACCCTGTCTCCAAAGAGCAGGGATGTCACAGACACTCACAGCTGCTCCATCTGGGTCATGCCAGCAGTGCCCAGGGCTGCCAAAGAGCCGCATGTCACCACACTCACAGGATCCACGCAGACATGCCAGCTATGCCCAGACTCTCAACAGCTGGGATGTCACAGACATTCACAGGGTCTGCAGAGTGACATCCCAGGAGCCCCCAGAGCGCCAAAGAGCCAGGATGTCACAGACAATGCCAACAGCTCCATGGAGACATCCCTCGAATCCACAGGCTGCCAAAGCACCGGCATGTCACAGACACTCACAGGGGCTCCAGACAGACATCCCACAAGTCCACAGGCTCTCAAACAGCCACGATGTCACAGACACTCACAGGGGCTCCATCTGGACTTCCCTGCTGTCCCCAGGCACCCAAAGAGCCGGGATGTCACAAACATTCACAGCTGATCAGTGGCGACATCCCAGGAGACCCCGGGCTTCCAAGCAACCAGGATATCACAGACACTCACAACAGTTCCATGGTGACTTCCCAGGAGACCCGAGGCTGACAAAGAGCCAGCATGTCACAGACACTCACACGCGTTCCATGGGGACATCCCGGGAATCCCCAAAGTGCCAAAAACCAGAGATGCCACACACACTCACAGGGGCTCCATGGGGACATCCCAGGGGTCCCCAAGCTGCCAAACCGCGGCCATGTCACTGACACTCACAGGGGTCCCATGCACACATCCCAGGGGTCCCCAAGCTGTGCCAAAGAGCCGCATGTCACACACACTCACAGGGGATCCATGCACACATCCCACGTATCCCCAGGCTCCCAAAGAGACGGGAAGTCACAGACATTCACAGGGGCTCCAGACTGCCATCCCAGGAGCCCCCAGAGCACCAAAGAGCCAGGATGCAACACACACTAGCAGGAGCTCCATGCAGACACCCCATGAATCCACAGACCGCCAAAGAGCCGGCATGTCACACACACTCACAGGTGCTCAAGAGTGACATCCCAGGAGTGTCCAGGCTCCCAAACAGCCACGATGTTACAGACACTCACAGCGGCTCCATGGTGAAATCCCAGGAGTCCCCAAGCTTCCAAAAACCTGCCATGCCACAGAAACTCACCTGGGCTCCATAGCCACATCCCATGTGATCCCTGCCTGCCTAAGAGCCCAGATGTCACAGACTTTCACGTGGCTTCCATGCTGATATCCCAGCAGTCCCCAGATTTCCAAGGAGCTAAGATGTCACAGAAATTCCAAGGGATTCCATGGTGACATCCCCCGACTTTCCAGGCAGCCAAAGAGCCAGGACCTCACAGACGCTTGCAAGGCTTCAACGGCCTTATGCCCGCAATCCCCACAAGTACAAGAGCAGGGGATGCCTGCCACGCCCAGGCTCCGGGGACATCGCAGGAGTCCCCAGGCCGCCAAAGAGACAGCATGTCAGGAGTTACCTAAGGGTTTTGGCCAGCGGACATCCCTGCCTCTACCCTTGTCTTCCAAAGAGCAGGGATGTCACAGACACTCACAGCTGCTCCATCGCGTCATGCCAGCAGTGCCCAGGCTGCCAAAGAGCCGGCATGTCACCGACACTCACAGGGGATCCATGCAGACATGCCAGCTATGCCCAGACTCCTCAACAGCTGGGATGACACAGACATTCACAGGGGCTGCAGAGTGACATCCCAGGAGCCCCCAGAACGCCAAAGAGCCAGGATGTCACAGACAATGCCAGCAGCTACATGGAGACATCCCTCGAATCCACAGGCTGCCAATGCACCGGCATGTCACAGACACTCAGAGGGGCTCCAGACTGACATCCCACAAGTCCACAGGCTCTCAAACAGCCACGATGTCACAGACACTCACAGGGGCTCCATCGGGACTTCCCTGCTGTCCCCAGGCAGCCAAAGAGCCGGGATGTCACAAACATTCACAGCTGATCAATGGCAACATCCCAGGAGACCCCGGGCTTCCAAGCAACTGGGATATCACAGACACTCACAACAGTTCCATGGCGACTTCCCAGGAGACCCGAGGCTGACAAAGAGCCAGCATGTCACAGACACTCACACGCGTTCCATGGGGACATCCTGGGAATCCCCAGAGTGCCAAACACCAGAGATGCCACACACACTCATAGGGGCTCCATGCACACATCCCAGGGGTCCCCAAGCTGCCACAGAGCTGGCATGTCACACACACTCACAGGGGATCCATGCACACATCCCAGGTTTCCCCAGGCTCCCCAAGAGACGGGAAGTCACAGACATTCACAGGGGCTCCAGACTGCCATCCCAGGAGCCCGCAGAGCACCAAAGAGCCAGGATGCAACACACACTAGCAGGAGCTCCATGCAGAAACCCCATGAATCCACAGACTGCCAAAGAGCCGGCATGTCACACACACTCACAGGTGCTCAAGAGTGACATCCCAGGAGTGTCCAGGCTCCCAAAGAGCCACGATTTCACAGACACTCACAGCGGCTCCATGGTGAAATCCCAGGAGTCCCCAAGCTTCCAAAAACCTGCCATGCCACAGAAACTCACAGGGGCTCCATAGCCACAGCCCATGTGATCCCTGCCTGCCTAAGAGCCCAGATGTCACAGACTTTCACGCGGCTTCCATGCTGATATCCCAGCAGTCCCCAGATTTCCAAGGAGCTAAGATGTCACAGAAATTCCAAGGGATTTTCCATGGTACATCCCACGGACTTTCCAGGCAGCCAAAGAGCCAGACCTCACAGACATACAAGGCTTCAACGCCTTATGCCCCGGCATCCCCGACTAAGGCCAAGAGCAGGGAATGTCAAAGACACTGCACAGGGCCTCATGGGGACATCGCAGGAGTCCCCAGGTGCCAAAGAGACAGCAATGTCAGTAGTTACCGAAGCGGGCCCATGGCCGGACATCCCCTGCCTTACCTGTTTCCAAAGAGCAGGGATGTCCAGACACTCCCAGGTGCTTCCATCTGGTCATGCCAGCAGTGCCCAGGCTGCCAAAGAGCCGGCATGTGACCGACACTCACAGGGAATCCATGCAGACATGCCAGCTATGCCCAGACTCCTCAACAGCTGGGATGTCACAGACATTCACAGGGGCTGCAGAGTGACATCCCAGGAGCCCCCAGAGCGCCGAAGAGCCAGGATGTCACAGACAATGCCAGCAGCTCCACGGAGACATCCCTCGAAACCACAGGCTGCCAAAGCACCGGACTGTCACAGACACTCACAGGGGCTCCAGACTGACATCCCACAAGTCCACAGGCTCTCAAACAGCCACGATATCACGGACACTCACAGGGGCTCCATCGGGACTTCCCTGCTGTCCCCAGGCAGCCAAAGAGCCGGGATGTCACAAACATTCACAGCTGATCAATGGCGACATCCCAGGAGACCCCGGGCTTCCAAGCAACTGGGGTATCACAGACACTCAAACAGTCTCTATGTTGACTTCCGAGGGAGCGACCGGCTGACAAAGAGCCAGCATGGTCACAGACACTCACACGCGTTTCCATGGGGACATCCCGGGAATCTCCCAGAGTGTCCAAACACCAGAGATGCCACACACACTTAACGGGGTCCACGGGGACATCCAGGGTCACCAGCTGCCAACCTCGGCCATGTACTGACACTCACAGGGCCTGGCCATGCAGCACATCCCAGGGTCCCAAGCTGCAAGAGCCGGCATGTCCACGACACTCCACAGGCATCCATGCACAAAGCATCCCCACCTATCCCAGGCTCCCCAAGAGACGGGAAGGTCAGCAGACATTCACAGGGGCTCTAGACTGGCCTTCCCAGGAGCCCGCCAGACGTGTACAAGAGCCAGGATTGCAACACACACTAGCAGGAGCTCCATGCAGACACCCCATGAATCCACAGACTGCCAAAGAGCCGGCATGTCACACACACTCACAGGTGCTCAAGAGTGACATCCCAGGAGTGCCCAGGCTCCCAAAGAGCCACGATGTCACAGACACACACAGCAGCACCATGCAGACATCCAAAGTGTTCTCAGGCTCTCTAAGAGCTGCGATGTCACAGACACTCACAGCGGCTCCATGGTGAAATCCCAGGAGTCCCAAAGCTTCCAAAAACCTGCCATGCCACAGAAACTCACATGGGCTCCATAGCCACAGCCCATGTGATTCCTGCCTGCCTAAGAGCCCAGATGTCACAGACTTTCACGCGGCTTCCAGGCTGATACCCCAGCAGTCCCCAGATTTCCAAGGAGCTAAGATGTCACAGAAATTCCAAGGGATTCCATGGTGACATCCCCGGACTTCCCAGGCAGCCAAAGAGCCAGGACCTCACAGACACTCGCAAGGATTCAACGGCCTTATGCCCGCAATCCCCACAAGGCCAAAGAGCAGGGATGTCAAAGACACTCACAGGGCCTCCATGGGGACATCGCAGGAGTCCCCAGGCTGCCAAAGAGACAGCATGTCACAGTTACCGAAGCGGTCCCATGCGGACATCCCTGCCTTACCCTGTCTTCCAAAGAGCAGGGATGTCACAGACACTCCCAGGTGCTCCATCAGGTCATGCCAGCAGTGCCCAGGCTGCCAAAGAGCCGGCATGTCACTGACACTCACAGGGGATCCATGCAGACATGCCAGCTATGCCCAGACTCCTCAACAGCTGGGATGTCACAGACATTCACAGGGGCTGCAGAGTGACATCCCAGGATCCCCCAGAGTGCCAAAGAGCCAGGATGTCACAGACGATGCCAGCAGCTCCATGGAGACATCCCTCGAATCCACAGGCTGCCAAAGCACCGGCATGTCACAGACACTCACAGGGGCTCCAGACTGACATCCCACGCGTCCACAGGCTCTCAAACAGCCACGATGTCATGGACACTCACAGGGGCTCCATCGGGACTTCCCTGCTGTCCCCAGGCACCCAAAGAGCCGGGATGTCACAAACATTCACAGCTGATCAATGGCGACATCCCAGGAGACCCCGGGCTTCCAAGCAACTGGGATATCACAGACACAACAGTTCCATGGTGACTTCCCAGGAGACCCGAGGCTGACAAAGAGCCAGCATGTCACAGACACTCACACGATTTCCATGGGGACATCCCGGGAATTCCCAGAGTGCCAAACACCAGAGATGCCACACACACTCACAAGGGCTCCATGCACACATCCCAGGGGTCCCCAAGCTGCCAAAGAGCTGGCATGTCACACACACTCACAGGGCATCCATGCACACATCCCACCTATCCCCAGTCTCCCCAAGAGACGGGAAGTCACAGACATTCACAGGGGCTCTAGACTGCCATCCCAGGAGCCCCCAGAGTGACAAAGAGCCAGGATGCAACACACACTAGCAGGAGCTCCATGCAGAAACCCCATGAATCCACAGACTGCCAAAGAGCCGGTGTGACACACACTCACAGGTGCTCAAGAGTGACATCCCAGGAGTGTCCAGGCTCCCAAAGAGCCACGATGTCACAGACACTCACAGCAGCACCATGCAGACATGCAAGGTGTTCTCAGGCTCTCTAAGAGCTGCGATGTCACAGACACTCACAGCGGCTCCATGGTGAAATCCCAGGAGTCCCAAAGCTTCCAAAAACCTGCCATGCCACAGAAACTCACATGGGCTCCATAGCCACAGCCCATGTGATTCCTGCCTGCCTAAGAGCCCAGATGTCACAGACTTTCACGCGGCTTCCATGCTGATACCCCAGCAGTCCCCAGATTTCCAAGGAGCTAAGATGTCACAGAAATTCCAAGGGATTCCATGGTGAAATCCCCGGACTTTCCAGGCAGCAAAAGAGCCAGGACCTCACAGACACTACAAGGCTTCAACGGCCTTATGCCCGCAATCCCCACAAGGCCAAAGAGGAGGGATGTCAAAGACACTCACAGGGCCTCCATGGGGACATCGCAGGAGTCCCCAGGCTGCCAAAGGGACAGCATGTCACAGTTACCCAAAGGGGCCCCATGCGGACATCCCTGCCTTACCCTGTCTTCCAAAAAGCAGGGATGTCACAGACACTCCCAGCTGCTCCATGGGGTCATGCCAGCAGTGCCCAGGCTGCCAAAGAGCCGGCATGTCACCGACACTCACAGGGGATCCATGCAGACATGCCAGCTATGCCCAGACTCCTAAACAGCTGGGATGTCACAGACATTCACAGGGGCTGCAGAGTGACATCCAAGGAGCCCCCAAAGTGCCAAAGAGCCAGGATGTCACAGACAATGCCAGAAGCTCCATGGAGACATCCCTCGAATCCACTGGCTGCCAAA
>JAVTVJ010005307.1:0-20128 GCA_034509425.1 Eopsaltria australis | reverse complement strand
TGATCACTGGGTGTGGCCACGCCCTTTATGCTAATGAGGGACAAACATGGTCAGCCCAAAATCCCCATTAAATTCACCCCAAAATCCTGCTCAGATCCGTCTAAACCCCTCAGGGATCCCCCAAAATCCCCCATATTCACCAAAAAATGCACTTCAGGTGCCCCTAAACCCCTCAGGGATCCCCAAAATCCACCAAATTCACCCCACAATCCCCCATATTCTACCTGGGACCCCCATCATCCCCTACATTTCCCCCAAAAGCCCTCAGATCGCCTCAAAACCCACTGCGTTAGCGCCACCTAGTGGCCGGGAGGTCTCAGTGCCTGCCGGGCTAGAGCCAGGCCGAGCAGGAGCTGCGCATGCGCCGCCTGCTGGGGGAGGAGCCGCCCGTCAGGCCACGCCCCTGGGGGCGGGGCCGTGGCCGCTATGCAAATGAGGCGGCCTTAGATGGGAAAAATGAGCAAATATGGAAAAGATGGCTGAAAATGGAGGAAAATGCGGTTTTTAGGGGGGAAAAAGGGGATCTGGGGGCAGTTTGGGGGGATTTGGGGAAAATTGGGGCAGTTCTGGGTCATTTTGGGGACTTCTTGGGGAAGTTTGGGTCATTTTGGGTCTTTTGGAGGGCTTGGGGAAACACTTGATGCAAATGATGGAAATGCGATTAATTAACGCTGATGGACTCTGCTTTTCATGCAAATGAAGTTAATTGCAAGGGAATGAATAAGATTTAATTGAATCACGCCTGTATTTATGCAAAAAAATGATGAATATTCTCCGACTATACGCAAATGAAGTTGGAGTGTGGATGTTGGTGTTAGGCCACGCCCCTTTTGATTCAAACAAGGCCCCGTGATCACTGGGTGTGGCCACGCCCTTTATGCTAATCAGGGACAAACATGGTCAGCCCCAAATCCCCATTAAATTCACCCCAAAATCCTGCTCAGATCCGTCTAAACCCCTCAGGGACCCCAAAAATCCCCCAAATTCACCCCAAAATCCACTTCAGGTGCCCCTAAACCCCTCAGGGATCCCCCAAAATCCCCCAAATTCACCACAAAATCCACTTCAGGTGCCCCTAAACCCCTCAGGGATCCCCAAAATCCACCAAATTCACCCCACAATCCCCCATGTTCTATCTGGGACCCCCCTCATCCCCTACATTTCCCCCCAAAGCCCTCAGATCGCCTCAAAACCCACTGCGTTAGCGCCACCTAGTGGCCGGGAGGTCTCAGTGCCTGCCGGGCTAGAGCCAGGCCGAGCAGGAGCTGCGCATGCGCCGCCTGCTGGGGAGGAGTCGCTCGTCAGGCCACGCCCCTGGGGGCGGGGCCGCGGCCGCTATGCAAATGAGGCGGCCTTAGATGGGAAAAATGAGCAAATATGGAAAAGATGGCTGAAAATGGAGCAAAATGCGGTTTTTAGGGGGGAAAAGGGGGATCTGGGGGCAGTTTGGGGGGATTTGGGGAAAATTGGGCAGTTCTGGGTCATTTTGGGGTCATTTTGGAGGGCTTGGGGAAACACTTGATGCAAATGATGGAAATGCGATTAATTAACGCTGATGGACTCTGCTTTTCATGCAAATGAAGTTGATTGCAAGGAAAGAATAAGATTTAAATTGAATCACGCCTTATTTATGCAAAAAATATGATGAATATCACCGACTAGACGCAAATGAGTTGGAGTGTGGATGTTGGTGTTAGCCACGCCCTTTTGATTCAAACAAGCCCCGCTGACACTGGCTGTGGCCACGCCCTTATGCCTAATGAGAGACAAATATGGTCAGCCCAAAACCCCCCAACTTCACCCCAAAATCCTGCTCAGATCCTTCTAAACCCCTCAGGGACCCCCAAAATCCCCAAATTCACCCCAAAATCCACTTCAGATCCCCCTAAACCGCTCAGGGACACCCAAAATCCCCCAAATTCACCCCAAAATCCACTTCAGGTGCCCCTAAACCCCTCAGGGATCCCCAAAATCCACCAAATTCACCCCACAATCCCCCAGATTCTACCTGGGACCCCCATCATCCCCTACTTTTCCCCCCAAAGCCCTCAGATCGCCTCAAAACCCACTGCTGTTAGCGCCACCTATGCCGGAGGTTCAGTGCTGCCGGCTAGAGCCAGGACGAGCAGAGCTTGCGCCATTTGCGCCGCCGGCTGGGGGAGGAGTCGCCCGTCAGGCCACGGCCCTGGGGGCGGGGCCGCGGCCGCTATGCAAATGAGGCGGCCTTAGATGGGAAAAATGAGCAAATATGGAAAAGATGGCTGAAAATGGAGAAAAATGCGGTTTTTAGGGGGGAAAAGGGGGATCTGGGGGCAGTTTGGGGGGATTTGGGGAAAATTGGGGCAGTTCTGGGTCATTTTGGGGACTTTTTGGGGAAGTTTTGGGTCATTTTGGGTCTTTTGGAGGGCTTGGGGAAACACTTGATGCAAATGATGGAAATCCGATTAATTAACGCTGATGGACTCTGCTTTTCATGCAAATGAAGTTTATTGCAAGGGAATGAATAAGATTTAATTGAATCACGCCTGGATTTATGCAAAAAAATGATGAATATTCACCGACTAGACGCAAATGAGGTTGGAGTGTGGATGTTGGTGTTAGGCCACGCCCCTTTTGATTCAAACAAGGCCCTGTGATCACTGGCTGTGGCCACGCCCTTTATGCTAATGAGGGACAAACATGGTCAGCCCAAAACCCCCTAATTCACCCCAAAATCCTGCTCAGATCCTTCTAAACCCCTCAGGGACCCCCAAAATCCCCCAAATTCACCCCAAAATCCACTTCAGATCCACCTAAACCGCCCAGAGACGCCCAAAATCCCCGAAATTCACCCCAAAATCCACTTCAGGTGCCCCTAAACCCCTCAGGGATCCCCAAAATCCACCAATTCACCCCACAATCCCCCATATTCTACCTGGGACCCCCATCATCCCCGACATTTCCCCCCAAAGCCCTCAGATCGCCTCAAAACCCACTGCGTTAGCGCCACCTAGTGGCCGGGAGGTCTCAGTGCCTGCCGGCCTAGAGCCAGGCCGAGCAGGAGCTGCGCATGCGCCGCCTGCTGGGGGAGGAGTCGCCCGTCAGGCCACGCCCCTGGGGGCGGGGCCGCGGCCGCTATGCAAATGAGGCGGCCTTAGATGGGGAAAAATGAGCAACTATGGAAAAGATGGCTGAAAATGGAGGAAAATGCGGTTTTTAGGGGGGAAAAGGGGGATCTGGGGGAAGTTTGGGGGGATTTGGGGAAAATTGGGGCAGTTCTGGGTCATTTTTGGGACTTTTTGGGGAAGTTTTGGGTCATTTTGGGTCTTTTGGAGGGCTTGGGGAAACACTTGATGCAAATGATGGAAATGCGATTAATTAACGCTATGACTCTGCTTTTTCATGGCAATGAAGTTTATTGCAGGGAATGAATAAAGATTTAATTGAATCACGCCTGTATTGTATGCAAATAAAATGATGAATATTCTCCGACTATACGCAAATGAGGTTGGAGTGTGGATGTTGGTGTTAGGCCACGCCCCTTTTGATTCAAACAGGGCCCCGTGATCACTGGGTGTGGCCACGCCCTTTATGCTAATCAGGGACAAATATGGTCAGCCCAAATCCCCCCAACTTCACCCCAAAATCCTGCTCAGATCCTTCTAAACCCCTCAGGGACCCCCAAAATCCCCCAAATTCACCCCAAAATCCACTTCAGATCCCCCTAAACCGCTCAGGGACACCCAAAAACCCCCAAATTCACCCCAAAATCCACTTCAGGTGCCCCTAAACCCCTCAGGGATCCCCAAATCCCCCAAACCAAAAATTTCCAAACCCCCCCCAACCCCAAAAAATCCCCCCCCCCCCATATTCTACCTGGGACCCCCATCAGTCCCCTACATTTCCCCCCAAAGCCCTCAAGATTGCCTCAAAACTCGACTGCGTTAGCGCCACCTAGATGCCGAGCGTTCTCAGTGCCTGCCGGGCTAGAGCCAGGTTGGGCAGGAGCTGCGCATGCGCCGCCTGCTGGGGGAGGAGTCGCCCGTCAGGCCACGGCCCTGGGGGCGGGGCCGCGGCCGCTATGCAAATGAGGCGGCCTTAGATGGGAAAATGACCAACTATGGAAAAGATGGCTGAAAATGGAGGAAAATGCGGTTTTTAGGGGGGAAAAGGGGGATCTGGGGGCAGTTTGGGGGGATTTGGGAAAAATTGGGGCAGTTCTGGGTCATTTTGGGGACTTTTTGGGGCAGTTCTGGGTTATTTTGGGTCTTTTGGAGGGCTTGGGGAAACACTTGATGCAAATGATGGAAATGCGATTAATTAACGCTGATGGACTCTGCTTTTCATGCAAATGAAGTTTATTGCAAGGGAATGAATAAGATCTAATTGAATCACGCCTGTATTATGCAAATAAATGATGAATATTCACCGACTAGACGCAAATGAGGTTGGAGTGAGGATGTTGGTGTTAGGCTACGCCCCTTTTGATTCAAACAAGGCCCCGTGATCACTGGCTGTGGCCACGCCTTTATGCTAATGAGGGACAAACATGGTCAGCCCAAAATCCCCATTAAATTCACCCCAAAATCCTGCTCAGATCCCCCTAAACCGCTCAGGGACACCCAAAATCCCCCAAATTCACCCCAAAATCCACTTCAGATCTCCTCCCTAAACTAAACCCCTCAAGAGGACACCCCAAAATACCACAATAGTTCACCAAAGGATCCGCTCCCAAGCAATCCCTCGAAACACCGCGCATCAGGGACACCCAAAATCGCCCGAAATTCACCCCAAAATCCACTTCAGGTGCCCCTAAACCCCTCAGGGACCCCCAAAATCCCCCCAATTCATCCCAAAATCCACTTCATGTGCCCCTAAACCCCTCAGGGATCCCCAAAATCCACCAAATTCACCCCACAATCCCCTACATTTCCCCCCCAAGCCCTTAGATCGCCTCAAAACCCACTGCGTTAGCGCCACCTAGTGGCCGGGAGGTCTCAGTGCCTGCCGGGCTAGAGCCAGGCCGAGCAGGAGCTGCGCATGCGCCGCCTGCTGGGGGAGGAGTCGCCCGTCAGGCCACGGCCCTGGGGGCGGGGCCGCGGCCGCTTTGCAAATGAGGCGGCCTTAGATGGGAAAAATGACCAACTATGGAAAAGATGGCTGAAAATGGAGGAAAATGCGGTTTTTAGGGGGGAAAAGGGGGATCTGGGGGCAGTTTGGGGGGATTTGAGGAAGATTGGGGCAGTTCTGGGTCATTTTGGGGACTTTTTGGGGAAGTTTTGGGTCATTTTGGGTCTTTTGGAGGGCTTGGGGAAACACTTGATGCAAATGATGGAAATGAGATTAATTAACGCTGATGGACTCTGCTTTTCATGCAAATGAAGTTTATTGCAAGGGAATGAATAAGATTTAATTGAATCACGCCTGTATTTATGCAAAAAAATGATGAATATTCACCGACTAGACGCAACTGATGTTGGAGTGTGGATGTTGGTGTTAGGCCACGCCCCTTTTGATTCAAACAAGGCCCCGTGATCACTGGGTGTGGCCACGCCCTTTATGCTAATGAGGGACAAATATGGTCAGCGCAAAACCCCCCAAATTCACCCCAAAATCCTGCTCAGATCCTTCTAAACCCCTCAGGGACCCCAAAATCCCCCAAATTCACCCCAAAATCCTGCTCAGATCCTTCTAAACCCTTCAGGGACCCCAAAATCCCCCGAAATTCACCCCAAAATCCACTTCAGATCTCCCTAAACCTCTCTGGGACCCCCAAAATCCCCCAAATTCACCCCAAAATCCACTTCAGGTGCCCCTAAACCCCTCAGGGATCCCCAAAATCCACCAAATTCACCCCACAATCCCCCATATTCTACCTGGGACCCCATCATCCCCTACATTTCCCCCCAAAGCCCTCAGATCGCCTCAAAACCCACTGCGTTAGCGCCACCTAGTGGCCGGGAGGTCTCAGTGCCTGCCGGGCTAGAGCCAGGCCGAGCAGGAGCTGCGCATGCGCCGCCTGCTGGGGGAGGAGTCGCCCGTCAGGCCACGCCCCTGGGGGCGGGGCCGCGGCCGCTATGCAAATGAGGCGGCCTTAGATGGGAAAAATGACCAACTATAGAAAAGATGGCTGAAAATGGAGGAAAATGCGGTTTTTAGGGGGGAAAAGGGGGATCTGGGGGCAGTTTGGGGGGATTTGGGGAAAATTGGGGCAGTTCTGGGTCATTTTGGGGACTTTTTGGGGAAGTTTTGGGTCATTTTGGGTCTTTTGGAGGGCTTGGGGAAACACTTGATGCAAATGATGGAAATGCGATTAATTAACGCTGATGGACTCTGCTTTTCATGCAAATGAAGTTTATTGCAAGGGAATGAATAAGATTTAATTGAATCACGCCTGTATTTATGCAAATAAATGATGAATATTCACCGACTAGACGCAAATGAGGTTGGAGTGTGGATGTTGGTGTTAGGCCACGCCCCTTTTGATTCAAACAAGGCCCCGTGATAACCGGCTGTGGCCACGCTCTTTATGCTAATCAGGGACAAATATGGTCAGCCCAAAATCCCCATTAAATTCACCCCGAACTCCTGCTCAGATCCTTCTAAACCCACCAGGGACCCCCAAAATCCCATAAATTCACCCCAAAATCCACTTCAGATCTCCCTAAACCCCTCAGGGACACCCAAAATCCCCCAAATTCACCCCAAAATCCTGCTCAGATCCCTCGAAACCCATCAGGGACACCCAAAATCGCCCGAAATTCACCCCAAAATCCACTTCAGGTGCCCCTAAACCCCTCAGGGACCCCCAAAATCCCCCAAATTCATCCCAAAATCCACTTCATGTGCCCCTAAACCCCTCAGGGATCCCCAAAATCCACCAAATTCATCCCACAATCCCCTACATTTCCCCCCAAAGCCCTTAGATCGCCTCAAAACCCACTGCGTTAGCGCCACCTAGTGGCCGGGAGGTCTCAGTGCCTGCCGGGCTAGAGCCAGGCCGAGCAGGAGCTGCGCATGCGCCGCCTGCTGGGGAGGAGTCGCTCGTCAGGCCACGCCCCTGGGGGCGGGGCCGCGGCCGCTATGCAAATGAGGCGGCCTTAGATGGGAAAAATGACCAAATATGGAAAAGATGGCTGAAAATGGAGGAAAATGCGGTTTTTAGGGGGGAAAAGGGGGATCTGGGGGCAGTTTGGGGGGATTTGAGGAAGATTGGGGCAGTTCTGGGTCATTTTGGGGACTTTTTGGGGAAGTTTTGGGTCATTTTGGGTCTTTTGGAGGGCTTGGGGAAACACTTGATGCAAATGATGGAAATGCGATTAATTAACGCTGATGGACTCTGCTTTTCATGCAAATGAAGTTTATTGCAAGGGAATGAATAAGATTTAATTGAATCACGCCTGTATTTATGCAAAAAAATGATGAATATTCACCGACTATACGCAAATGAGGTTGAAGTGCGGATGTTGGTGTTTAGCCACGCCCCTTTTGATTCAAAGAAGGCCCCGTGATCACTGGGTGTGGCCACGCCCTTTATGCTAATGAGGGACAAATATGGTCAGCCCCAAATCCCCCAAATTCACCCCAAAATCCTGCTCAGATCCTTCTAAACCCCTCAGGGAACCCCAAAATCCCCCAAATTCACCCCAAAATCCACTTCAGATCCCCCTAAACCGCTCAGGGACACCCAAAATCCCCCAAATTCACCCCAAAATCCACTGCAGGTGCCCCTAAACCCCTCAGGGATCCCCAAAATCCACCAAATTCACCCCACAATCCCCTACATTTCTCCCCCAAAGCCCTTAGATCTCCTCAAAACCCACTGCGTTAGCGCCACCTAGTGGCCGGGAGGTCTCAGTGCCTGCCGGGCTAGAGCCAGGCCGAGCAGGAGCTGCGCATGCGCCGCCTGCTGGGGGAGGAGTCGCCTGTCAGGCCACGCCCCTGGGGCGGGGCCGCGGACGCTATGCAAATGAGGCGGACTTAGATGGGAAAAATGACCAACTATGGAAAAGATGGCTGAAAATGGAGGAAAATGCGGTTTTTAGGGGGGAAAAGGGGGATCTGGGGGCAGTTTGGGGGGATTTGGAGAAAATTGGGGCAGTTCTGGGTCATTTTGGGTCTTTTGGAGGGCTTGGGGAAACACTTGATGCAAATGATGGAAATGCGATTAATTAACGCTGATGGACTCTGCTTTTCATGCAAATGAAGTTTATTGCAAGGGAATGAATAAGATTTAATTGAATCACGCCTGTATTTATGCAAATAATGATGAATATTCACCGACTATATGCAAATGAGGTTGGAGTGTGGATGTTGGTGTTAGGCCACGCCCCTTTGATTCAAACAAGGCCCCGTGATCACTGGGTGTGGCCACGCCCTTTATGCTAATCAGGGACAAATATGGTCAGCCCAAAACCCCCCAAATTCACCCCAAAATCCTGCTCAGATCCTTCTAAACCCCTCAGGGACCCCCAAAATCCACCAAATTCACCCCAAAATCCTGCTCAGATCCTTCTAAACCCCTCCGGGACACCCAAAATCCCCCAAATTCACCCCAAAATCCTGCTCAGATCCCTCGAAACCCATCAGGGACACCCAAAATCCTTCGAAATTCACCCCAAAATCCACTTCAGGTGCCCCTAAACCCCTCAGGGACCCCCAAAATCCCCCCAATTCATCCCAAAATCCACTTCAGGTGCCCCTAAACCCCTCAGGGATCCCCAAAATCCACCAAATTCACCCCACAATCCCCTACATTTCCCCCCAAAGCCCTTAGATTGCTTCAAAACCCACTGCGTTAGCGCCACCTAGTGGCCGGGAGGTCTCAGTGCCTGCCAGGCTAGAGCCAGGCCGAGCAGGAGCTGCGCATGCGCCGCCTGCTGGGGGAGGAGTCGCCCGTCAGGCCACGCCCCTGGGGGCGGGGCCGCGGCCGCTATGCAATTGAGGCGGCCTTAGATGGGAAAAATGAGCAAATATGGAAAAGATGGCTGAAAATGGAGGAAAATGCGGTTTTTAGGGGGGAAAAGGGGGATCTGGGGGCAGTTTGGGGGGATTTGGGGAAAATTGGGGCAGTTCTGGGTCATTTTGGGGACTTTTTGGAGAAGTTTTTGGTCATTTTGGGTCTTTTGGAGGGCTTGGGGAAACACTTGATGCAAATGATGGAAATGCGATTAATTAACGCTGATGGACTCTGCTTTTCATGCAAATAAAGTTTATTGCAAGGGAATGAATAAGATTTAATTGAATCACGCTGTATTTATGCAAATAAATGATGAATATTCACCGACTATACGCAAATGAGGTTGGAGTGTGGATGTTGGTGTTAGGCCACGACCCTTTTGATTCAAACAAGGCCCAGTGATCACTGGGTGTGGCCACGCCCTTTATGCTAATCAGGGACAAATATGGTCAGCCCAAAACCCCCCAAATTCACCCCAAAATCCTGCTCAGATCCTTCTAAACCCCTCAGGGACCCCCAAAATCCCCCAAATTCACCCCAAAAATCCACTTCAGATCCCCCTAAACCGCTCAGGGACACCCAAAATCCCCCAAATTCACCCCAAAATCCTGCTCAGATCCTCGAACCCATCAGGGACACCCAAAAATCGTCCGAAAAATTCACCCCAAAAATCACTTCATTGCCCCTAAACCCCTCAGGGACCCCAAAATCCCCCAGATTCATCCCAAAATCCACTTCATGTGCCCCTGAACCCCTCAGGGATCCCCAAAAATCCCACCAAATTCACCCACAATCCCCTACAGTTCCCCCCAACGCCCTCAGATCGCCTCAAAACCCACTGCGTGAGCGCCACCTAGTGGCCGGGAGGTCTCAGTGCCTGCCGGGCTAGAGCCAGGCCGAGCAGGAGCTGCGCATGCGCCGCCTGCTGGGGGAGGAGTCGCCCGTCAGGCCACGCCCCTGGGGCGGGGCCGTGGCCGCTATGCAAATGAGGCGGCCTTAGATGGGAAAAATGACCAACTATGGAAAAGATGGCTGAAAATGGAGGAAAATGCGGTTTTTAGGGGGGAAAAAGGGGATCTGGGGGCAGTTTGGGGGGATTTGGGGAAAATTGGGGCAGTTCTGGGTCATTTTTGAGACTTTTTGGGGAAGTTTTGGGTCATTTTGGGTCTTTTGGAGGGCTTGGGGAAACACTTGATGCAAATGATGGAAATGCGATTAATTAACGCTGATGGACTCTGCTTTTCATGCAAATGAAGTTTATTGCAATGGAATGAATAAGATTTAATTGAATCACGCCTGTATTTATGCAAAAAAATGATGAATATTCACCGACTAGACGCAAATGAGGGTGGAGTGAGGATGTTGGTGTTAGGCCACGCCCCTTTTGATTCAAACAAGGCCCCGTGATCACTGGCTGTGGCCACGCCCTTTATGCTAATCAGGGACAAATATGGTCAGCGCAAAACCCCCCAAATTCACCCCAAAATCCGGCTCAGATCCTTCTAAACCCCTCAGGGACCCCCAAAATCCCCCAAATTCACCCCAAAATCCTGCTCAGATCCTTCTAAACCCTTCAGGGACCCCAAAAATCCCCAGAAATTCACCCCAAAATCCACTTCAGATCTCCCTAAACCTCTCTGGGACCCCCAAAATCCCCCAAATTCACCCCAAAATCCACTTCAGGTGCCCCTAAACCCCTCAGATTTCCCCAAAATCCACCAAATTCACCCAAAATCCACTTCAGGTGCCCCTAAACCCCTCAGGGATCCCCAAAATCCACCAAATTCACCCCACAATCCCCTACATTTCCCCCCAAAGGCCTTAGATCGCCTCAAAACCCACTGCGTTAGCGCCACCTAGTGGCCGGGAGGTCTCAGTGCCTGCCGGGCTAGAGCCAGGCCGAGCAGGAGCTGCGCATGCGCCGCCTGCTGGGGGAGGAGTCGCCCGTCAGGCCACGGCCCTGGGGCCGGGGCCGCGGCCGCTATGCAAATGAGGCGGCCTTAGATGGGAAAAATGACCAACTATGGAAAAGATGGCTGAAAATGGAGGAAAATGCCGTTTTTAGGGGGGAAAAGGGGGATCTGGGGGCAGTTTGGGGGGATTTGGGAAAAAATTGGGGCAGTTCTGAGTCATTTTGGGTCTTTTGGAGGGCTTGGGGAAACACTTGATGCAAATGATGGAAATGCGATTAATTAACGCTGATGGACTCTGCTTTTCATGCAAATGAAGTTTATTACAAGGGAATCAATAAGATTTAATTGAATCACGCCTGTATTTATGCAAAAAAATGATGAATATTCACCGACTATACGCAAATGAGGTTGGAGTGTGGATGTTGGTGTTAGGCCACGCCCCTTTTGATTCAAACAAGGCCCCGTGATCACTGGGTGTGGCCACGGCCTTTATGCTAATGAGGGACAAATATGGTCAGCCCAAAATCCCCATTAAATTCACCCCAAAATCCTGCTCAGATCCTTCTAAACCACTCAGGGACCCCCAAAATCCCCCAAATTCACCCCAAAATCCTGCTCAGATCCTTCTAAACCCCTCCGGGACACCCAAAATCCCCCAAATTCACCCCAAAATCCTGCTCAGATCCCTCGAAACCCATCAGGGACACCCAAAATCCTTACGAAATTCACCCCAATCCACTTCAGGTTGCCCCTAAACCTCAGGACCCCAAAATCCCCAAATTCATCCCAAAATCCACGTTCAGGTGCCCCTAAACCCCTCAGGGATCCCAAGCCACCAAATTCACCCCACGATCCTGCATTTCCCCCCAAAGCCCTCAGATCGCCTCAAAACCCACTGCGGTAGCGCCACCTAGTGGCCGGGAGGTCTCAGTGTCTGCCGGGCTAGAGCCAGGTCGAGCAGGAGCTGCGCATGCGCCGCCTGCTGGGGGAGAAGTCGCCCGTCAGGCCACGGCCCTGGGGGCGGGGCCGCGGCCGCTATGCAAATGAGGCGGCCTTAGATGGGAAAAATGACCAACTATGGAAAAGATGGCTGAAAATGGAGGAAAATGCGGTTTTTAGGGGGGAAAAGGGGGATCTGGAGGCAGTTTGGGGGGATTTGAGGAAGATTGGGGCAGTTCTGGGTCATTTTGGGGACTTTTTGGGGAAGTTTTGGGTCATTTTGGGTCTTTTGGAGGGCTTGGGGAAACACTTGATGCAAATGATGGAAATGCGATTAATAACGCTGATGGACTCTGCTTTTCATGCAAATGAAGTTTATTGCAAGGGAATGAATAAGATTTAATTGAATCACGCCTGTATTTATGCAAACAAATGATGAATATTCACCGACTAGACGCAAATGAGGTTGGAGTGTGGATGTTGGTGTTAGGCCACGCCCCTTTTGATTCAAAAAAGGCCCCGTGATCACTGGCTGTGGCCACGCCCTTTATGCTAATGAGGAACAAATATAGTCAGCCCAAAACCCCCCAAATTCACCCCAAAATCCTGCTCAGATCCTTCTAAACCCCTCAAGGACCCCCAAAATCCCCCAAATTCACCCCAAAATCCTGCTCAGATCTTTCTAAACCCCTCAGGGATCCCAAAATCCCCCAAATTCACCCCAAAATCCACTTCAGGTGCCCCTAAACCCCTCAGGGATCCCCAAAATCCACCAAATTCACCCCACAATCCCCTATATTCTACCTGGGACCCCCATCATCCCCTACATTTCCCCCCAAAGCCCTCAGATCGCCTCAAACCCCACTGCGTTAGCGCCACCTAGTGGCCGGGAGGTCTCAGTGCCTGCCGGGCTAGAGCCAGGCCGAGCAGGAGCTGCGCTTGCGCCGCCTGCTGGGGGAGGAGTCGCCCGTCAGGCCACGGCCCTGGGGGCGGGGCCGCGGCCGCTATGCAAATGAGGCGGCCTTAGATGGGAAAAATGACCAAATATGGAAAAGATGGCTGAAAATGGAGGAAAATGCGGTTTTTAGGGGGAAAAGGGGGGATCTGGGGGCAGTTTGGGGGGATTTGGGGAAAATTGGGGCAGTTCTGGGTCATTTTGGGGACTTTTTGGGGAAGTTTTGGGTCATTTTGGGTCTTTTGGAGGGCTTGGGAAACACTTGATGCAAATGATGGAAATGCGATTAATTAACGCTGATGGACTCTGCTTTTCATGCAAATGAAGTTTATTGCAAGGGAATGAATAAGATCTAATTGAATCATGCCTGTATTTATGCAAATAAATGATGAATATTCACCGACTAGACGCAAATGAGGTTGGAGTGAGGATGTTGGTGTTAGGCCACGCCCCTTTTGATTCAAACAAGGCCCCGTGATCACTGGCTGTGGCCACGCCCTTTATGCTAATCAGGGAAAATATGGTCAGCGCAAAACCCCCCAAATTCACCCCAAAATCCTGCTCAGATCCTTCTAAACCCCTCAGGGACCCCCAAAATCCCCCAAATTCACCCCAAAATCCTGCTCAGATCCTTCTAAACCCTTCAGGGACCCACAAAATCCCCCGAAATTCAACCCAAAATCCACTTCAGATCTCCCTAAACCTCTCTGGGACCCCCAAAATCCCCCAAATTCACCCCAAAATCCACTTCAGGTGCCCCTAAACCCCTCAGGGATCCCCAAAATCCACCAAATTCACCCCACAATCCCCCATATTCTACCTGGGACCCCCATCATCCCCTACATTTCCCCCCAAAGCCCTCAGATCGCCTCAAAACCCACTGCGTTAGCGCCACCTAGTGTCCGGGAGGTCTCAGTGCCTGCCGGGCTAGAGCCAGGCCGAGCAGGAGCTGCGCATGCGCCGCCTGCTGGGGGAGGAGACGCCCGTCAGGCCACGCCCCTGGGGGCGGGGTCACGACCGCTATGCAAATGAGGCGGCCTTAGATGGGAAAAATGAGCAAATATGGAAAAGATGGCTGAAAATGGAGGAAAATGCGGTTTTTAGGGGGGAAAAGGGGATCTGGGGGCAGTTTGGGGCGATTTGGGGAAAATTGGGGCAGTTCTGGGTCATTTTGGGGACTTTTTGGGGAAGTTTTGGGTCATTTTGGTTCTTTTGGAGGGCTTGGGGAAACATTTGATGCAAATGATGGAAATGCGATTAATTAACGCTGATGGACTCTGCTTTTCATGCAAATGAAGTTTATTGCAAGGGAATGAATAAGATTTAATTGAATCACGCCTGTATTTATGCAAAAAAATGATGACTATTCACCGACTAGACGCAAATGAGGTTGGAGTGTGGATGTTGGTGTTAGGCCACGCCCCTTTTGATTCAAACAAGGCCCCGTGATCACTGGGTGTGGCCACGCCCTTTATGCTAATGAGGGACAAATATGGTCAGCGCAAAACCCCCCAAATTCACCCCAAAATCCTGCTCAGATCCTTCTAAACCCACCAGGGACCCCCAAAATCCCATAAATTCACCCCAAAATCCACTTCAGATCTCCCTAAACCCCTCAGGGACACCCAAAATCCCCCGAAATTCACCCCAAAATCCTGCTCAGATCCCTCGAAACCCATCAGGGACACCAAAATCGCCCGAAATTCACCCCAAAATCCACTTCAGGTGCCCCTAAACCCCTCAGGGACCCCCAAAATCCCCCAAATTCATCCCAAAATCCACTTCATGTGCCCCTAAACCCCTCAGGGATCCCCAAAATCCACCAAATTCACCCCACAATCCCCTACATTTCCCCCCAAAGCCCTCAGATTGCCTCAAAACCGACTGCGTTAGCGCCACCTAGTGGCCGGGAGGTCTCAGTGCCTGCCGGGCTAGAGCCAGGCCGAGCAGGAGCTGCGCATGCGCCGCCTGCTGGGGGAGGAGTCGCCCGTCAGGCCACGGCCCTGGGGGCGGGGGCGCGGCCGCTATGCAAATGAGGCGGCCTTAGATGGGAAAAATGAGCAAATATGGAAAAGATGGCTGAAAATGGAGGAAAATGCGGTTTTTAGGGGGGAAAGGGGGGATCTGGGGGCAGTTTGGGGGGATTTGGGGAAAATTGGGGCAGTTCTGGGTCATTTTGGGGACTTTTTGGAGAAGTTTTGGGTCATTTTGGGTCTTTTGGAGGGCTTGGGGAAACACTTGATACAAATGATGGAAATGCGATTAATTAACGCTGATGGACTCTGCTTTCATGCAAATGAAGTTTATTTCAAGGGAATGAATAAGATTTAATTGAATCACGCCTGTATTTATGCAAATAAATGAAGTTGGAGTGTGGATGTTGGTGTTAGGCCACGCCCCTTTTGATTCAAACAAGGTCCCGTGATCACTGGGTGTGGCCACGCCCTTTATGC
Source organism: Eopsaltria australis (assembly GCA_034509425.1). NCBI lineage: Eukaryota > Metazoa > Chordata > Aves > Passeriformes > Petroicidae > Eopsaltria > Eopsaltria australis. Next base: position 4,930 of record JAVTVJ010005307.1, on the reverse strand, counting down.
TAATGTAGGGACAAATATGCCTTCAGCGCCAAAACCCCCCAAATTTCACCCAAATCCTGCTCAGATCCTTCTAAACCCCTCAGGGACCCCAAAAAATCCCCCAAATTCACCCCAAAATCCTGCTCAGATCCTTCTAAACCCTTCAGGGACCAAAAATACCCCAAATTCACCCCAATATCAACTTCAGGTGCCCCTAAACCCCTCAGGGACCCCCAAAATCCCCCAAATTCACCCCAAAATCCACTTCAGGTGCCCCTAAACTCCTCAGATTTCCCCAAAATCCACCAAATTCACCCCACAATCCCCCATATTCTACCTGGAACCTCCATCATCCCCTACATTTCCCCCCAAAGCCTTCAGATCGCCTCAAAACCCACTGCGTTAGCGCCACCTAGTGGCCGGGAGGTCTCAGTGCCTGCCGGGCTAGAGCCAGGCCGAGCAGGGGCTGCGCATGCGCCGCCTGCTGGGGGAGGAGTCGCCCGTCAGGCCACGCCCCTGGGGGCGGGGCCGCGGACGCTATGCAAATGAGGCGGCCTTAGATGGGAAAAATGAGCAACTATGGAAAAGATGGCTGAAAATGGAGGAAAATGCGGTTTTTAGGGGGGAAAAGGGGGATCTGGGGGCAGTTTGGGGGGATTTGGGAAAAATTGGGGCAGTTCTGGGTCATTTTGGGGACTTTTTGGGGAAGTTTTGGGTCATTTTGGGTCTTTTGGAGGGCTTGGGGAAACACTTGATGCAAATGATGGAAATGCGATTAATTAACGCTGATGAACTCTGCTTTTCATGCAAATGAAGTTTATTGCAAGGGAATGAATAAGATTTAATTGAATCACGCCTGTATTTATGCAAATAAATTTGATGAATATTCACCGACTAGACGCAAATTGAGGTTGGAGCTGTAGGATGTTGGGTGTAGCCACGCCCCTTTTATTCCAAAAACAAGCGCCTCCGTGATCACTGGGTGTGGCCACGCCCTTTATGCTAATCAGGGACAAATATGGTCAGCCCAAAACCCCCCAACTTCACCCCAAAAATCCTGCTCAGATCCTTCTAAACCCCTCAGGGACCCCCAAAATCCCCCAAATTCACCCCAAAATCCACTTCAGATCCCCCTAAACCGCTCAGGGACACCCAAAATCCCCCAAATTCACCCCAAAAATCCTGCTCAGATCCTCGAAACCCACCCAGGACACCCAAATCGCTCTGATAAATTCACCCCAAAATCCACTTCAGATCTCCCTAAACCCCTCAGGGACACCCAAAATCCCCCAAATTCACCCCAAAATCCACTTCAGGTGCCCTTAAACCCCTCAGGGATCCCCAAAATCCACCAAATTCACCCCACAATCCCCTACATTTCCCCCCAAAGCCTTCAGATCGCCTCAAAACCCACTGCGTTAGCGCCACCTAGTGGCCGGGAGGTCTCAGTGCCTGCCGGGCTAGAGCCAGGCCGAGCAGGAGCTGCGCATGCGCCGCCTGCTGGGGCAGGAGTCGCCCGTCAGGCCACGCCCCTGGGGGCGGGGCCGCGGCCGCTATGCAAATGAGGTGGCCTTAGATGGGAAAAATGAGCAACTATGGAAAAGATGGCTGAAAATGGAGGAAAATGCGGTTTTTAGGGGGGAAAAGGGGGATCTGGGGGAAGTTTGGGGGGATTTGGGGAAAATTGGGGCAGTTATGGGTCATTTTGGGGACTTTTTGGGGAAGTTTTGGGTCATTTTGGGTCTTTTGGAGGGCTTGGGGAAACACTTGATGCAAATGATGGGAATGCGATTAATTAACGCTGATGGACTCTGCTTTTCATGCAAATGAAGTTTATTGCAAGGGAATGAATAAGATTTAATTGAATCACGCCTGTATTTATGCAAAAAAATGATGAATATTCACCGACGAGACGCAAATGAGGTTGGAGTGAGGATGTTGGTGTTAGGCCACGCCCCTTTTGATTCAAACAAGGCCCCGTGATCACTGGCTGTGGCCACGCCCTTTATGCTAATGAGGGACAAATATGGTCAGCGCAAAACCCCCCAAATTCACCCAAAAATCCTGCTCAGATCCTTCTAAACCCCTCAGGGACCCCCAAAATCCCCCAAATTCACCCCAAAATCCTGCTCAGATCCTTCTAAACCCTTCAGGGACCCAAAAAATCCCCCGAAATTCACCCCAAAATCCACTTCAGATCTCCCTAAACCTCTCTGGGACCCCCAAAATCCCCCAAATTCACCCCAAAATCCACTTCAGGTGCCCCTAAACCCCTCAGATTTCCCCAAAATCCACCAAATTCACCCCACAATCCCCTACATTTCCCCCCAAAGCCCTTAGATCGCCTCAAAACCCACTGCGTTAGCGCCACCTAGTGGCCGGGAGGTCTCAGTGCCTGCCGGGCTAGAGCCAGGCCGAGCAGGAGCTGCCCATGCGCCGCCTGCTGGGGGAGGAGTCGCCCGTCAGGCCACGGCCCTGGGGGCGGGGCCGCGGCCGCTATGCAAATGAGGCGGCCTTAGATGGGAAAAATGACCAACTATAGAAAAGATGGCTGAAAATGGAGGAAAATGCCGTTTTTAGGGGGGAAAAGGGGGATCTGGGGGCAGTTTGGGGGGATTTGGGGAAAATTGGGGCAGTTCTGGGTCATTTTGGGGACTTTTTGGGGAAGTTTTGGGTCATTTTGGGTCTTTTGGAGGGCTTGGGAAAACACTTGATGCAAATGATGGAAATGCGATTAATTAACGCTGATGGACTCTGCTTTTCATGCAAATGAAGTTTATTGCAAGGGAATGAATAAGATTTAATTGAATCACGCCTGTATTTATGCAAATAAATGTTGAATATTCACCGACTAGACGCAAATGAGGTTGGAGTGTGGATGTTGGTGTTAGGCCACGCCCCTTTTGATTCAAACAAGGCCCCGTGATCACTGTCTGTGGCCACGCCCTTTATGCTAATCAGGGAAAAATATGGTCAGCCCAAAATCCCCCAAATTCCCCCCAAAATCCACTTCAGATCCTTCTAAACCCCTCAGAAACCCCCAAAATCCCCCAAATTCACCCCATAAATCCACTTCAGATCTCCCTAAACCCCTCAGGGACACCCAAAATCCCCCAAATTCACCCCAAAATCCTGCTCAGATCCCTCGAAACCCATCAGGGACACCCAAAATCGCCCGAAATTCACCCCAAAATCCACTTCAGGTGCCCCTAAACCCCTCAGGGACCCCCAAAATCCCCCAAATTCATCCCAAAATCTACTTCAGGTGCCCCTAAACCCCTCAGGGATCCCCAAAATCCACCAAATTCACCCCACAATCCCCTACATTTCCCCCCAAAGCCCTTAGATCGCCTCAAAACCCACTGCGTTAGCGCCACCTAGTGGCCGGGAGGTCTCAGTGCCCGCCGGGCTAGAGCCAGGCCGAGCAGGAGCTGCGCATGCGCCGCCTGCTGGGGGAGGAGTCGCCCGTCAGGCCACGCCCCTGGGGGCGGGGCCGCGGACGCTATGCAAATTAGGCGGCCTTAGATGGGAAAAATGACCAACTATGGAAAAGATGGCTGAAAATGGAGGAAAATGCGGTTTTTAGGGGGGAAAAGGGGGATCTGGGCGCAGTTTGGGGGGATTTGGGGAAAATTGGGGCAGTTCTGGGTCATTTTGGGGACTTTTTGGGGAAGTTTTGGGTCATTTTGGGTCTTTTGGAGGGCTTGGGGAAACACTTGATGCAAATGATGAAAATGCGATTAATTAACGCTGATGGACTCTGCTTTTCATGCAAATGAAGTTTATTGCAAGGGAATGAATAAGATTTAATTGAATCACGCCTGTATTTATGCCAAAAATGATGAATATTCACCGACTAGACGCAAATGAGGTTGGAGTGTGGATGTTGGTGTTAGGCCACGCCCCTTTTGATTCAAACAAGGCCCTGTGATCACTGGCTGTGGCCACGCCCTTTATGCTAATGAGGGACCAACATGGTCAGCCCAAAATCCCCATTAAATTCACCCCAAAATCCTGCTCAGATCCGAGTAAACCCCTCAAGGACCCCCAAAATCCCCCAAATTCACCCCAAAATCCACTTCAGGTGCCCCTAAACCCCTCAGGGCCACCCAAAATCCCCCAAATTCACCCCAAAATCCACTTCAGGTGCCCCTAAACCCCTCAGGGCTCCCCAAAATACCACCAAAATCACCCCACAATCCCCCATATTCTACCTGGGACCCCCATCATCCCCTACATTCCCCAAAAGCCTCAGCATCGCCCTCAAAACCCACCTGCGTTTAGCGCCACCTAGTGGGCCGGCAGGATCTCAGCTGGCCTGCCGCTAGAGCCAGCCGAGCAGGAGCTGCGCATGCGCCGCCTGCTGGGGGCGGAGTCGCCCGTCAGGCCACGCCCCTGGGGGCGGGGCCGCGGCTGCTATGCAAATGAGGCGGCCTTAGATGGGAAAAAATGAGCAAATATGGAAAAGATGGCTGAAAATGGAGGAAAATGAGGTTTTTAGGGGGGACAAGGGGGATCTGGTGGCAGTTTGGGGGGATTTGGGGAAAATTGGGGCAGTTCTGGGTCATTTTGGGTCATTTTGGAAGGCTTGGAAAAACACTCGATGCAAATGATGGAAATGCGATTAATTAACGCTGATGGACTCTGCTTTTCATGCACATGAAGTTTATTGCAAGGGAATGAATAAGATCTAATTGAATCACGCCTTTATTTATGCAAAAAAATGATGAATATTCACCGACTATACGCAAATGAGGTTGGAGTGTGGATGTTGGTGTTAGGCCACGCCCCCTTTGATTCAAACAAGGCCCCGTGATCACTGGGTGTGGCCACGCCCTTTATGCTAATCAGGGACAAATATGGTCAGCCCAAAATCCCCATTAAATTCACCCCAAAATCCTGCTCAGATCCTTCTAAACCCCTCACGGACCCCCAAAATCCCCCAAATTCA
>JAVTVJ010005302.1:0-12739 GCA_034509425.1 Eopsaltria australis | reverse complement strand
TCTTTCTCAGAGAAAAGGGACACTTTTTGTGTCCCGGCCCTAAGGCACTCTGCTCCCTGCTTCCTCCTGATATTCCGTTTGGATCAAGATTCCTCGCAGACCCAAGCTGCCACCGACAGGGACCCTGGCTGCCCTTGCAGGGCCAAAACCCTCCTCCAAACTGACATCAAGAAAGCGGAGGGCAGAGCTCTGTTTCTCAGAGAAAAGGGACACTTTTTGTGTCCCGGCCCTAAGGCACTCTGCTCCCGGACGCCACCTGAAATGCCGCATGGATCAAGATCCTGCCCAGACCCAAGCTGCCATCAGCTAGAACTCTGGCTGCAATTGTAGGGCTAAATGCCTCCTAAAAACTGGCATCATGCATCTGGGGGACTGAGTTTTCTTGCACTTGGAAATGCGCCATTGTGTGCATCGAAGGCCAAATATCTGGGCGTTGACTGTCTCATGCTGAAATACCGCACAGATAAAGATTCCTCGCAGACCCAAGCTGCCACCGACAAGGACCCTGGCTGCCCTTGCAGGGCCAAAACCCTTCTCCAAACTGACATCAAGAAACTGGGGGGCGGAGTTCTCTTTCTCAGAGAAAAGGGACACTTTTTGTGTCCCGGCCCTAAGGCACTCTGCTCCCGGACGCCACCTGAAATTCCATATGGATCAAGATTATTCGCTGACGCAAGCTGCCATCAACCACGACTCTGGTTGCATTTGTAGGGCTAAACCCCCCACCAAACCGACATCATGAATCTGGGGGCCTAAGTTTTCTTCCACGTGGAAAAGTGCCATCATTTGTATCGTAGGCCCCCTGTCTGGGAGACGACTGCCGCCTCTTCAAATTCCGTATGGACCAAGATTCCTCGCAGACCCAAGGTGCCACAAGAAAGAGCCCTGGCTGCCCTTGCAGGGCCAAATCCCTCCTCCAAACTGACATCAAGGGACTGGGGGGCGGAGTTCTCTTTCTCAGAGAAAAGGGACACTTTTTGTGTCTCGGCCCTAAGGCACTGTGCTCCCTGCTTCCTCCTGATATTCCGTATGGATCAAGATTCCTCGCAGACCCAAGATGCCACCGAGAAGGACCCTTGCTGCCCTTGCAGCGCCAAAACCCTCCTCCAAACTTACATCAAGAAAGTGGGGGGCAGAGTTCTCTTTCTCAGAGAAAAGGGACACTTTTTGTGTCCCGGCCCTAAGGCACTGTGCTCCCTGCTTCCTCCTGATATTCCGTATGGATCAAGATTCCTCGCAGACCCAAGCTGCCACCCGCAAGGACCCTGGCTGCCCTTGCAGGGCCAAAACGCTCCGCCAAACTGACATCAAGAAAGTGGGGGGCAGAGCTCTCTTTCTCAGAGAAAAGGGACACTTTTTTTGTTGCGGCCCTAAGGCACTCTGCTCCCCGTCGCCACCTGAATTTCCGTATGGATCAAGATTATTCGCTGACGCAAGCTGCCATCACCCAGGACTCTGGTTGCATTTGTAGGGCCAAAGCCCTCCCCCAAACCGACATCATGAATCTGGGGGCCTAAGTTTCCTTTCACGTGGAAAAGTGCCATCATATGTATCGTAGCGTAGGCTCCATGTCAGGGAGTCGACTGCCGCCGCTTCAAATTCCGCATGGAGCAAGATCCCTCACAGACCCAAGCTGCCACCGACAAGGACCCTGGCTGCCCTTGCAGGGCCAAAACCCTCCTCCAAACTGACATCAAGAAAGTGGGGGGCAGAGTTCTCTTTCTCAGAGAAAACGGACACTTTTTGTGTCCCGGCTCTAAGGCACTGTGCTCCCGGACGCCACCTGAAATGCCACAGGGATCAAGATCCTTCCCAGACCCAAGCTGCCATCAACTAGAACTCTGGCTGCAATTGTAGGGCTAAATGCCTCCTAAAAACTGGCATCATGCATCTGGGGGACTGAGTTTGCTTTCACGTGGAAATGCGCCATTGTTTGCATCGAAGGCCACATATCTGGGAGTTGTCTGCGTCATGTTGAATATCCGCACAGATTAAGATTCCTCGCAGACCCAAGCTGCCACCAAAATAGACACTAACTGCCCTTACAGGGCAAAAACCCTCCTCCAAACTGACATCAAGAAACTGGGGGGCACAGTTCTCTTTCTCAAAGAAAAGGGACACTTTTTGTGTCCCCGCCCTAAGGCACTGTGCTCCCGGACGCCACCTGAAATTCCGTATGGATCAAGATTATTCGCTGACGCAAGCTTCCATCAACCAAGACTCTGGTTGCATTTGTAGGGCTAAAACCCTCCACCAAACCGACATCATGAATCTGGGGGCCTAAGTTTTCTTTCACGTGGAAAATGCCATCATTTGTATCGCAGGCCCCCTGTCTGGAGACGACTGCCGCCTCTTCAAATTCCGCATGGAGCAAGATCCCTCACAGACCAAGCTTGCCCACCGAAAGTACCTGGCTGCCCTTGCAGGGTCAAAAACCCTCCTCCAAACTGCATCAAGAAACTGGGGGGGCAGAGTTCTCTTTCTCTGAGAAAAGGGACACTTTTTGTGTCCCGGCCCTAAGGCACTCTGCTCCCTGCTGCCTCCTGAAATTCCGTATGGATCAAGATTCCTCGCGACCCAAGCTGCCACCGAGAAGGACCCTGGCTGCCCTTGCAGGGCCCAAACCCTCCTCCAAACTGACATCAAGAAACTGGGGGGCAGAGTTCTCTTTCTCAGAGTAAAGGACACTTTTTGTGTCCCGGCCCTAAGGCACTCTGCTCCCGGACGCCACCTGAAATGCCACATGGATCAAGATCCTTCCCAGACCCAAGCTGCCATCAACTAGAACTCTGGCTGCAATTGTAGGGCTAAATGCCTCCTAAAAACTGGTATCATGCATCTGGGGGCACTGAGTTTTCTTTCACATGGAAAAGCGCCATCGTTTGCATCGGAGGTCCCATGTCTGGGAGTTGACTGCTGCTTGCGTATATTCCGCACAGATTAAGATTCCTCGCAGACCCAAGCTGCCACCGACTAAGACCCTGGCAGCCCTTGCAGCGTCAAAACCCTCCTCCAAACTGACATCAAGAAACTGGGGGGCAGAGTTCTCTTTCTCAGAGAAAAGGGACACTTTTTGTGTCCCGGCCTTAAGGCACTCTCCTCCCCGACCCCGCCCAAAATTCCGTATGGATCAAGATCTTCCAGACAAGCTGCGCATCACTAGAACTCTGGCTGGGCAATGTAGGGCTAAATGCCTCCTAAAAACTGGCATCATGGATTTGGGAGACTGAGTTTTCTTTCACATGGAAAAGTGCCATCATTTGTATCGTTGGCCCCATGCCTGGGAGTCGACTGCTTCCTCTTTAAATTCCGCATGGAGCTGGATCCCTCACAGACCCAAGCTGCCACTGAGAAGGACCTTGCTGCCCTTGCAGGGCAAAAACCCTCCTCCAAACTGACATCAAGAAACTGGGGGGCAGAGTTCTCTTTCTCAGAGAAAGGGGACTCTTTTTGTGTCCCGGCCCGAAGGCACTGTACTCCTGGACGCCTCCTGAAATGCCGCATGGATCAAGATCCTTCCCAGACCCAAGCTGCCATCAACTAGAACTCTGGCTGCAATTGTAGGGCTAAATGCCTCCTAAAAACTGGCATCATGCATCTGGGGAACTGAGTTTTCTTCTGCATGGAAAAGCGCCATCGTTTGCATCGGAGGCCACATGTCTGGGATTTGACGGCTGCTTGCGGAAATTCCGCACAGATTAAGATTCCACGCAGACCCAAGCTGCCACCGAGAAGGACACTGATTGCCCTTGCAGGGCCAAAACCCTCCTCCAAACTGACATCAAGAAACTGGGGGGCAGACTTCTCTTTATCAAAGAAAAGGGACACTTCTTGTGTCCCGGCCCGAAGGCACTCTGCTCCCGGACGCCACCTGAAATTCCGTATGGATCAAGATTATTCGCTGACGCAAAATGCCATCAACCAGGACTCTGGTTGCATTTGTAGGGCCAAAACCCTCCACCAAACTGACATCATGAATCTGGGGCCTAAGTTTTCTTTCACGTGGAAAAGTGCCATCATTTGTATCGTAGGCCCCATGTCTGGGAGTCGACTGCCGCCTCTTCAAATTCCGCATGGAGCTGGATCCCTCACAGACCCAAGCTGCCACCGAGAAGGACCCTGGATGCCCTTGCAGGGCCAAAACCCTCCTCCAAACTGACATCAAGAAACTGGGGGGCAGAGTTCTCTTTCTCAGAGAAAAGGGACACTTTTTGTGTCCTGGCCCTAAGACACTCTGCTCCCTGCTGCCTCCTGAAATTCCGTATGGATAAAAATTCCTCGAAGACTCAAGCTGCCACCGACAAGGACCCTGGCTGCCCTTGCAGCGTCAAAACCCTCCTCCAAACTGACATCAAGAAACTGGGGGGCAGAGTTCTCTTTCTCAGAGAAAAGGACACTTTTTGTGTCCCAGCCCGAAGGCACTGTGCTCCCGGACGCTAGCTGAAATACCGCACGGATCAAGATCCTTCCCAGGCCCAAGCTGCCATCAACTAGAACTCTGGCTGCAATTGTAGGGCTAAATGCCTCCTAAAAACTGGCATCATGGATTTAGGAGACTGAGTTTTCTTTCACATGGAAAAGTGCCATCATTTGTATCGTACGCCCCATGTCTAGGATTCGACTGCCGCCTCTTGAAGTTCCGCATGGAGCAAGATCTCTCAGAGACCCAAGCTGCCACAAAAAAGGACCCTGGCTGCCCTTGCAGGGCCAAAACCCTCCTCCAAACTGACATCAAGAAAGTGGGGGGCAGAGTTCTCTTTCTCAGAGAAAAGGGACACTTTTTGTGTCCCAGCCCTAAAGCACTGTGCTCCGGACGCCACCTGAAATGCCGCATGGATCAAGATCCTTCCCAGACCCAAGCTGCCATCAACTAGAACTGTGGCTGCAATTGTAGGGCTAAATGCCTCCTAAAAGCTGGCATCATGGATTTAGGAGACTGAGTTTCCTTTCACATGGAAAAGTGCCATCATTTGCATCAGAGGCCCCATGTCTAGGATTCGACTGCCGCCTCTTCAAGTTCCGCATGGAGCAAGATCCCTCGCAGACCCAAGCTGCCACCGACAAGGACCCTGGCTGCCCTTGCAGGGCCAAAACCCTCCTCCAAACTGACATCAAGAAAGTGGGGGGCAGAGTTCTCTTTCTCAGAGAAAAGGAACACTTTTTGTGTCCCGGCCTAAGGACTCGGCTCCGGACCCTGAAATTCTGTATGGGATGCAAGATTATTCGGCTGAGCAAGCTGCCATAACCAGGACTCTGGTTGCTTTGAGGGTAAACCTCCACAACCGACAACTGAATTGGGGGGCCTAAAGTTTTCTTTCACGTGGAAAAGTTCCATCAATTTGTTCGTAGGCCCGAGCGGGAGTCGCTGCGCCTCTTTCAATTCTGCATGGAGTGGATACCTCACAGACCCAGCTGCCACCGATGAAGGCCTGGTGCCATTGCGGGGCAAAACCTCCTCCAAACTGACATCAAGGAAACTGGGGGGCAGAGTTCTCTTTCTCAGAGTAAAGGGACACTTTTTGTGTCCCAGCCCTAAGGCACTGTTCTCCTGGACGCCACCTGAAATTCCGTATGGATCAAGATCCTTCCCAAACCCAAGCTGCCATCAACTAGAACTCTGGCTGCAATTGTAGGGCTAAATGCCTCCTAAAAACTGGCATCATGGATCTGGGGGACAGAGTTTTCTTTTACGTCGAAGAGTGCCGTCGTTTGTATCGAAGGCCTCATGTCTGGGAGACGACTGACGCGTGCTCAAATTCCGCATGGAGCTGGATTCCTCGCAGACCCAAGCTGCCACTGACTAGGACCCTGGCTGCCCTTGCAGCGTCACAACCCTCCTCCAAACTGACATCAAGAAACTGGGGGGCAGAGTTCTCTTTCTCAGAGAAAAGGGACACTTTTTGTGTCCCGGCCTGAAGGCACTGCGGTACCGGACGCCACCTGAAATGCCGCATGGATCAAGATCCTTCCCAGAGCCAAGCTGCAATCAACTAGAACTGTGGCTACAAATGTAGGGCTAAATGCCTCCTAAAAACTGGCATCATGGATTTGGGAGACTGAGTTTTCTTTCACATGGAAAAGTGCCATCATTTGTATCGTTGGCCCCATGCCTGGGAGTCGACTGCTTCCTCTTTAAATTCCGCATGGAGCTGGATCCCTCACAGACCCAAGCTGCCAGCGACAAGGACCCTGGCTGCCCTTGCAGGGCCAAAACCCTCCTCCAAACTGACATCAAGAAACTGGGGGGCAGAGTTCTCTTTCTCAGAGTAAAGGGACACTTTTTGTGCCCCGGCCCTAAAGCACTCTGCTCCCGGATGCCACCTGAATGCCGTATGGATCAAGATCCTTCCCAGACCCAAGCTGCCATCAACTAGAACTCTGGCTGCAATTGTAGGGCTAAATGCCTCCTAAAAACTGGCATCATGCATCTGGGGGACTGAGTTTTCTTCCACATGGAAAAGCGCCATCGTTTGCATCGTAGGCCCTGTATGCAGGGGTCGACTGCCGCCTCTTCAAGTTCCGCATGGAGCAAGATCCCTCACAGACCCAACCTGCCACCGAGAAGGACCCTGGCTGCCCTTGCAGGGCCAAAACCCTCCTCCAAACTGACATCAAGAAACTGGGGGGCAGAGTTCTCTTTCTCAGAGAAAAGGGACACTTTTTGTGTCCCAGCTCTAAGGCACTCTGCTCCCGGACACCACCTGAAATTCCGTATGGATCAAGATCCTTCCTAGACACATGCTGTCATCAACTAGCACTGTGGCTGCAATTGTAGGGCTAAATGCCTCCTAAAAACTGGCATCATGCATCTGGGGAACTGAGTTTTCTTCCGCATGGAAAAGCGCCATCCTTTGCATCGGAGGCCACATGTCTGGGATTTGACGGCTGCTTGCGGAAATTCCGCACAGATTAAGATTCCACGCAGACCCAAGCTGCCACCGAGAAGGACACTGATTGCCCTTGCAGGGCCAAAACCCTCCTCCAAACTGACATCAAGAAACTGGGGGGCAGACTTCTCTTTATCAAAGAAAAGGGACACTTCTTGTGTCCCGGCCCGAAGGCACTCTGCTCCCGGACGCCACCTGAAATTCCGTATGGATCAAGATTATTCGCTGACGCAAGCTGCCATCAACCAGGACTCTGGTTGCATTTGTAGGGCTAAAACCCCCCACCAAACCGATATCATGAATCTGGGGGCCTAAGTTTTCTTTCACATGGAAAAGTTCCATCCTTTGTATCGTAGACCCCATGTCTGGGAGTCGACTGCCGCCTCTTCAAATTCCGCATGGAGATGGATCCCTCACAGACCCAAGCTGCCACCGAGAAGGACCCTGGCTGCCCTTGCAGGACCAAAACCCTCCTCCAAACTGACATCAAGAAACTGGGGGGCAGAGTTCTCTTTCTCAGAGAAAAGGGACACTTTTTGTGTCCTGGCCCTAAGGCACTCTGCTCCCTGCTGCCTCCTGAAAATTCGTATGGATCAAGATTCCTCGCAGACCCAAGGTACCAAAATAAAGACCCTGGCTGCCCTTGCAGGGCCAAAACCCTCCTCCAAACTTACATCAAGAAACTGGGGGGCAGAGTGCTCTTTCTCAGAGAAAAGGGACGCTTTTTGTGTCCCGGCCCTAAGGCACTCTGCTCCCTAACGCCACCTGAAATGCTGCATGGTTCAAGATCCTTCCCAGACCCAAGCTGCCATCAACTAGAACTCTGGCTGCAATTGTAGGGTTAAATGCCTCCTAAAAACTGGCATCAAGGATTTAGGAGACTGAGTTTTCTTTCACATGGAAAAGTGCAATCATTTGTATCGTAGGCCTAATGTCTATAAGTCGACTGCCGCCTCTTCAAGTTCCACATAAAGCAAGATCCCTCACAGACCCAAGCTGCCACCGAGAAGGACCCTGGCTGCCCTTGCAGGGCCAAAACCCTCCTCCAAACTGACATCAAGAAACTGGGGGGCAGAGTTCTCTTTCTCAGAGAAAAGGGACACTTTTTGTGTCCCGGCCCTAAGGCACTCTGCTCCCTGCTGCCTCCTTAAATTCCGTATGGATCAAGATTCCTCGCAGACCCAAGCTGCCACCGACAAGGACCCTGGCTGCCCTTGCAGGGCCAAACCCTCCTCCAAACTGACATCAAGAAACTGGGGGGCAGAGTTCTCTTTCTCAGAGTAAAGGGACACTTTTTGTGTCCCGGCCCTAAAGCACTCTGCTCCCGGATGCCACCTGAATGCCGTATGGATCAAGATCCTTCCCAGACCCAAGCTGCCATCAACTAGAACTCTGGCTGCAATTGTAGGGCTAAATGCCTCCTAAAAACTGGCATCATGCATCTGGGGGACTGAGTTTTCTTCCACATGGAAAAGCGCCATAGTTTGCATCGTAGGCCCTATATGCAGGGGTCGACTGCCGCCTCTTCAAGTTCCGCATGGATTAAGATCCCTCACAGACCCAACCTGCCACCGAGAAGGACCCTGGCTGCCCTTGCAGGGCCAAAACCCTCCTCCAAACTGACATCAAGAAAGTGGGGGGCAGAGTCTCTTTCTCAGAGAAAACGGACACTTTTTGTGTCCCGGCCCTAAGGCACTCTGCTCCCGGACACCACCTGAAATTCCGTATGGATCAAGATCCTTCCTAGACACATGCTGTCATCAACTAGCACTGTGGCTGCAATTGTAGGGCTAAATGCCTCCTAAAAACTGGCATCATGCATCTGGGGAACTGAGTTTTCTTCCGCATGGAAAAGCGCCATCCTTTGCATCGGAGGCCACATGTCTGGGATTTGACGGCTGCTTGCGGAAATTCCGCACAGATTAAGATTCCACGCAGACCCAAGCTGCCACCGAGAAGGACACTGATTGCCCTTGCAGGGCCAAAACCCTCCCCCAAACTGACATCAAGAAACTGGGGGGCAGACTTCTCTTTATCAAAGAAAAGGGACACTTCTTGTGTCCCGGCCCGAAGGCACTCTGCTCCCGGACGCCACCTGAAATTCCGTATGGATCAAGATTATTCGCTGACGCAAGCTGCCATCAACCAGGACTCTGGTTGCATTTGTAGGGCTAAAACCCCCCACCAAACCGATATCATGAATCTGGGGGCCTAAGTTTTCTTTCACATGGAAAAGTTCCATCCTTTGTATCGTAGACCCCATGTCTGGGAGTCGACTGCCGCCTCTTCAAATTCCGCATGGAGATGGATCCCTCACAGACCCAAGCTGCCACCGAGAAGGACCCTGGCTGCCCTTGCAGGACCAAAACCCTCCTCCAAACTGACAGCAAGAAACTGGGGGGCAGAGTTCTCTTTCTCAGAGAAAAGGGACACTTTTTGTGTCCTGGCCCTAAGGCACTCTGCTCCCTGCTGCCTCCTGAAAATTCGTATGGATCAAGATTCCTCGCAGACCCAAGGTACCAAAATAAAGACCCCTGGCTGCCCTTGCAGGGCCAAAACCCTCCTCCAAACTTACATCAAGAAACTGGGGGGCAGAGTGCTCTTTCTCAGAGAAAAGGGACGCTTTTTGTGTCCCGGCCCTAAGGCACTCTGCTCCCTAACGCCACCTGAAATGCTGCATGGTTCAAGATCCTTCCCAGACCCAAGCTGCCATCAACTAGAACTCTGGCTGCAATTGTAGGGTTAAATGCCTCCTAAAAACTGGCATCAAGGATTTAGGAGACTGAGTTTTCTTTCACATGGAAAAGTGCAATCATTTGTATCGTAGGCCTAATGTCTATAAGTCGACTGCCGCCTCTTCAAGTTCCACATAAAGCAAGATCCCTCACAGACCCAAGCTGCCACCGAGAAGGACCCTGGCTGCCCTTGCAGGGCCAAAACCCTCCTCCAAACTGACATCAAGAAACTGGGGGGCAGAGTTCTCTTTCTCAGAGAAAAGGGACACTTTTTGTTTTCTGGCCCTAAGGCCTCTACTCCCTGCTGCCTCCCTGAAATTTTAAAATTTTATGGATCAAGATTCCTACGCAGTCTGAAAGCTGCCACCCGACAAGGACCCTGGCTGCCCTTGCAGGGGCCAAACCCTCCTCCAAACTGACATCAAAGAAACTGGGGCAGAGTTCTCTTTCTCAGCAGGAAGTAAAGGGACTTTTGTACTTGACCTAAAAGCACACTCTGCTCCCAGAATTACCCACCCTGAGTGCATTATGGATCCAGAGATCCTTCCCAGACCCAAGCTGCCATCAACTAGAACTCTGGCTGCAATTGTAGGGCTAAATGCCTCCTAAAAACTGGCATCATGCATCTGGGGGACTGAGTTTTCTTCCACATGGAAAAGCGCCATTGTTTGTATCGAAGGCCACATATCTGGGAGTTGACAGCCGCATGCTGAAATTCCGCATGAATTAAGATTCCTCGCAGACCCAAGCTGCCACCGACAAGGACCCTGGCTGCCCTTGCAGGGCCAAAACCCTCCTCCAAACTGACATCAAGAAACTGGGGGGCAGAGTTCTCTTTCTCAGAGAAAAGGGACACTTTTTGTGTCCCAGCTCTAAGGCACTCTGCTCCCGGACTCCACCTGAAATTCCGTATGGATCAAGATCCTTCCTAGACCCAAGCTGTCATCAACTAGCACTGTGGCTGCAATTGTAGGGCTAAATGCCTCCTAAAAGCTGGCATCATGGATTTAGGAGACTGAGTTTTCTTTCACATGGAAAAGTTCCATCATTTGCATCAGAGGCCCCATGTCTAGGAGTCGACTGCCGCCTCTTCAAGTTCCGCATGGAGCAAGATCCCTCGCAGACCCAAGCTGCCACCGACATGGACCCTGGCTGCCCTTGCAGGGCAAAAACCCTCCTCCAAACTGACATCAAAAAACTGGGGGGCAGACTTCTCTTTCTTAGAGAAAAGGGACACTTTTTGTTTCTCGGCCACAAGGCACTCTGCTCTCGGACACCACCTGAAATGCCGCACGGATCAAGATCCTTCCCAAACCCAAGGTGCCATCAACTAGAACTTTGGTTGCAATTGTAGGGCTAAATGCCTCCTAAAAATTGGCATCATGGATCTGGGAGACTGAGTTTTCTTTCACATGGAAAAGTGCCATCATTTGTATCGAAGGCCTCATGTCTGGGAGACGACTGATGCGTGCTCAAATTCCACACGGGGCTGGATTCCTCGCAGACCCAAGCTGCCACTGACAAGGACCCTGGCTGCCCTTGCAGCGTCAAAACCCTCCTCCAAACTGACATCAAGAAACTGGGGGGCAGAGTTCTCTTTCTCAGAGAAAAGGGACACTTCTTGTGTCCCGGCCTGAAGGCACTGCGCTACCGGACGCCTCCTGAAATGCCGCATGGATCAAGATCCTTCCCAGACCCAAGCTGCCATCAACTAGAACTCTGGCTGCAAATGTAGGGCTAAATGCCTCCTAAAAACTGGCATCAGGCATTTGGGAGACTGAGTTTTCTTTCACATGGAAAAGTGCCATCATTTGTATCGTCGGCCCCATGCCTGGGTGTCGACTGCTTCCTCTTTAAATTCCGCATGGAGCTGGATCCCTAACAGACCCAAGCTGCCACCGAGAAGGACCCTGGCTGCCCTTGCAGGGCCATAACCCTCCTCCAAACTGACATCAAGAAACTGGGGGGCAGAGTTCTCTTTCTCAGAGAAAACGGACACTTTTTGTGTCCCGGCCCAAAGGTACTCTGCTCCCGGACGCCACCTGAAATTCTGTATGGATCAAGATTTTACGCTGACGCAAGATGCCATCAACCAGGACTCTGGTTGCATTTGTAGGGCTAAAACCCTCCACCAAACCGACATCATGAATCTGGGGGCCTAAGTTTTCTTTCACGTGGAAAAGTGCCGTCATTTGCATCAGAGGCCCCATGTCTAGAAGTCGACTGCCGCCTCTTCATGTTCCGCATGGAGCAAGATCCCTCGCAGACCCAAGCTGCCACCGAGAAGGACCCTGGATGCCCTTGCAGGGTCAAAACCCTCCTCCAAACTGACATCAAGAAACTGGGGGGCAGAGTTCTCTTTCTCAGAGAAAAGGGACACTTTTTGTGTCCCGGCCATACGGCACTCTGCTCCCGGACACCACCTGAAATTCCGCACGGATCAAGATCCTTCCCAAACCCAAGCTGCCATCTAATAGAACTCTGGTTGCAATTGTAGGGCTAAATGCCTCCTAAAAACTGGCATCATGGATCTGGGAGACAGAGTTTTCTTTTATGTCGAAGAGTGCCGTCGTTTTTATCGAAGTCCTCATGTCTGGGAGACGACTGACGCGTGCTCAAATTCCGCATGGAGCTGGATTCCTCGCAGACCCAAGCTGCCACTGACTAGGACCCTGGCTGCCCTTGCAGCGTCAAAACCCTCCTCCAAACTGACATCAAGAAACTGGGGGGCAGAGCTCTCTTTCTCAGAGAAAAGGGCACTTTTTGTGTCCCGGCCCTAAGGCACTGTGCTCCCAGACACCACCTGAATTTCCGTATGGATCAAGATTTTTCGCTGACGCAAGCTGCCATCAACCAGGACTCTGGTTGCATTTGTAGGGCTAAAACCCTCCACCAAACCGACATCATGAATCTGGGGGCCTAAGTTTTCTTTCACGTGGAAAAGTGCCATCATTTGTATCGTTGGCCCCCTGTCTGGGAGTCGACTGCCGCCTCTTCAAATTCCGCATGGAGCAAGATCCCTCACAGACACAAGCAGGAACTGACAGGGACCCTGGCTGCCCTTGCAGGGCCAAAACCCTCCTCCAAACTGACATCAAGGAACTAGGGGCAGAGTTC
>JAVTVJ010005300.1:0-13569 GCA_034509425.1 Eopsaltria australis | reverse complement strand
TGCCGGACTCTTCCAGCCCATGATGTCATAACATCTGCTCCAGCAACACTGGCACTATGAATCATAGGCGAATCAGACAGGGCAGGAGGGCAAGGCTCGGGAATGGCATGAAAAAGGCGTCTTGAGTTCCAGGTGGGGAGGGGCGAGAAAGATAACGCGAAGCAATGGAAGGATTCAAGGGCAAAAGGAAGATGCTCTGTAAGGCAATGAGAGTCCTAGAAGGAGAAGGAAATGAAAAGCTGGACCTGGACAAATCGAAAGGGAGGTCACGAGGGGGATGAGTGAGCAAGTCAATGCAAGGCACTGCAGGGGCGGAGGCTACAGACCGCATAGCAAAGCAATGCAAGGCATGCGAAAGCGTTTGTCAGTAGCGAGCACTGCCAGACGGCCGTAGGCAGTGAGGGTGGGCGCTGCGTGCAGTGCAGCTCGTGTGGGAGTGGGTGTGGGGTGGTGTTCGTGTTTGCAGGTTTGGGCGGGGCAGGGTGTGCAGGTAGGCGTGAATGTTATGTGGAGGGGCAGTATGTGTGTGCTAGTAGTGTGTTTGCTGGCTACGTCCTGGTAGCGCAGGTGTGTGTGTGTGTGCAGAGGTTTTGGCGGAGTAGCGTTGGGGGGGCGGGTGTGGTTGCCAGGGGACCCACGCAAGCGGCCAAGCCAGGTGTGGGATGAGAGAAGTAAGATGAATATGTCTGTCCAAAGAGACCGTGGCTCTTTGCGCAGTGAACCGAACGGAAAAGACGTAGCCAAAATCTCGATCACAATCAGAGTCAGCTGGAACGCTCTCTTCCTTCTAAGATGTAAAAAGACAGTGCAGGGCTTCACTTTCCGCTTGCCCCTCATAAGCAACATGAAGCTCACACGGTGCACTCTCTCCTCCCCTTCTCCGCTGCATCTGTCATTGTGTTCTCTGCTTCTCGGAGCATAAAGGTAGGAGCAGCTGTTTCCCCGAGGGGCTGGAAGAGGAATAAGTAGCGGCGCAAGCAGCTCTAGCTGAACTTTTCCTTTAGCACTGCCAAAGAGAATTCGGCTGGCCGGCCAGCGGCAGGCACGCTCCTCACGCCGTCAGTACGCTGCGCACACAAGCCCTGTACCGTGCGGCTTCGTTCTCCGCCTTGTGTGAGCCACGGCAATTTCTTTCTCCGCTGTGGAGAATAGCGCTCTATTTCTCGCAGAGGACACTGTGCCGGCAGTCAAGCGCTGCTAAGCCTTGCTTCAGCCGAAAGACGCTCTGACAGCGAACTGGGCTTCTCAGCCCGTATTGCGCCTCTCGCCCTCTGAATCTCAAGGGAAAGCTTTTCGACTGCGGGCTACTCGGGACACCTGTGCCAGAATGAATAAGGTGCCGCAGTCTCCTGCAACTTGAGCAAACTGCGTATTGCCACCAAATTTTCAGGAACACTCCTCTTTCCTTTACCGCCTGCAAAGCCCCGTCCCAGCCCGGCGGCTCTCTGCACGGCCCTTGTCACGCGAAGGAGCGCCGCACACATGTCTAGCTCGCAACGACCAAAAAGATCCGGCTGGCCGGCTGGCCGAGGAAAAAGAGCCAGGAATTGAACGTTCTGCTCTTCGCCCCTTCCCGTCGCCCGTGCTTTGTGGTCTGCTTTGTTGAAAGTGTCCGGACGTTGGAAAACTAACGCGGCAGTTGCTTCTTCCTGCACAGCTCACTGAGCGGACAAGCTAGATGCAACAGCTCGCAATCATTGCGAGAGAGAGGTCTCACTGTACCAGGGAGCTAGGGAAAACCGTCCATAGCACGCTGCGGATGCGGTGCTGCAGCAGAACGCGAAAAGCGGCAAAGCTGAATGCCGTCGCTGAGTTTCAGTTGTGTCCAAGTCACATTGGGCGACGAGCGAAGCCGCAGGGACCCGGGCTTCTGTGCGCAGTGTGCACACTGCAAGAGGAGCGGGCCTGACAGTCTCTTGCCCTGCCGATGTTGCGTTAGCAGTCCAAAGCCACAAGATGGCGCTTGTCGACTCGCAAAAGAAGGAAACGCTCCGAGGACAGCTCGAAACCTCTCCGAGGCTAGAGCCGCCTTGGAAACGTCCCTGCTCTCAAGCGTCCTGTTGCCAGCGCGAAAAGATTTGCCTGATCTTCCTCTCCCAAGTGCGGAGCCTTCTTTGCACCGCACTCAAACGGCAAGACAAACTCCTTTGCCCTACATGCTTTCCACTCTAGCTGAATCTGCCCACTCGGAAACATCTAGCAAAAACAGAGCTGGCACAAGTGCCAGCTAATACTGCCCTTGCTGTCTGCAGCTTCAGCTGCACCCATCGAGCTAGCCGCACACCCCCTGCTCGCGGCACTTTCCTTCCTCAGCTCTAGCTACCTTCCGAAGCCTTCACTCTCACAGAGTCAGGATGCAAACGGAACAGCACCCGGGACTGCTGACACACTAAAGCTCCCAGGACAAAATGCTCAACAGCCTGGCATCTGCCTTTGCACTGACAGTTGAGCAGCTCAAAGCCAGAGCACTGCTTATTGGCAAATGCCTCTTCATTCCTTGAGGCCACCCAGTGTGCACGTCTAAACTTGCTTTCTTTACGGAAGAGTGGTAATCCAAAGAAATGGCACGGCCTCCTCCAAGACACAAAGCATCCAGGGACTGATGCACATGCAGTATTGAATGGCCAACAATTGCACCTACCTAGAAGGTGTCAGGACAGAAGAATCTTGCCGGACTCTTCCAGCCCATGTTGTCATAACATCTGCTCCAGCAACACTGGCACTATGAATCATAGGCGAATCAGACAGGGCAGGAGGGCAAGGCTCGGGAATGGCATGAAAAAGGCGTCTTGAGTTCCAGGTGGGGAGGGGCGAGAAAGATAACGCGAAGCAATGGAAGGATTCAAGGGCAAAAGGAAGATGCTCTGTAAGGCAATGAGAGTCCTAGAAGGAGAAGGAAATGAAAAGCTGGACCTGGACAAATCGAAAGGGAGGACACGAGGGGGATGAGTGAGCAAGTCAAAGCAAGGCACTGCAGGGGCGGAAGGCTGAGACGAGGCTACAGACCGCATAGCAAAGCAATGCAAGCATGGCGAAGCGTGTCAGTAGCGAGCACTCCAGACGGCCGTTGGCCCAGTGAGGGTGGGGCGGCTGCGTGCAGTTGCAGCTCGTTGTGGGAGTGGGTGTGGGGGTGTTGTTTGCAGGGTTGTGCGGGGGCAGGGTTGTGCAGGGTAGGCGTGAATGTGTATGTGGCGGGGGTATGTGTGTGCTAGTAGTGTGTGCTGGCTACGTGCCTGTGTAGCGCAGGTGTGTGTGTGTGTGTGTGTGTGTGTGCAGAGGTTTGGGGAGTAGGTGGGGGGGCGGGGTGTGGTGCCAGGGGGACCCATGCAGCGCCAAGCAGGTGTGGGACTGAGAGAAGTAAGATGAATATGTCGGTCCAAAGAGACCGCTTCTTTGCTACAGTGAACCGACGGAAAAGACTAGCAAAATCTCTATCAAAATGTTTCAAGGGAGTCAAAAAAGCTGAGAACACTCTCTTCCTTCTAAGATGTAAAAGACAGTGCAGGGCTTCACTTTCCGCTTGCCCCACGTAAGCAACATGAAGCTCACACGGTGCACTCTCTCCTTCCTTTCTCCGCTGCATCTGTCATTGTGTTCTCTGCTTCTCGGAGCATAAAGGTAGGAGCAGCTGTTTTCCCGAGGGGCTGGAAGAGAAATAAGTAGCGGCGCAAGCAGCTCTAGCTGAACTTTTCCTTTAGCACTGCCAAAGAGAATTCGGCTGGCCGGCCAGCGGCAGGCACGCTCCTCACGCCGTCAGTACGCTGCGCACACAAGCCCTGTACCGTGCGGCTTCGTTCTACGCCTTGTGTGAGCCACGGCATTTTCTTTCTCCGCTGTGGAGAATAGCGCGCTTCTATTTCTCGGGCAGAGGACACTGTGGCGGGAGTCAAGGCGCTGGCTAAGCGCTTGCTTCAGCGAAGACGCTCTGACATCCCCCGGGGCACTTGGCTTCTGCAGCCGTATTGCGCCTCTCGCCCTCTGAATGCTCAAGGGAAGGCTTTTCGACTGCGGCTCACTCGGACACCTGTGCCAGAATAATAAGGCTGCCCCCGCAGCTCTCCCCTGCCAACTTGAGCAAACTCGTATTTGCACGGCAACTTTCAAGGAACACTCGCTTCTTTCGCTTTAACCGCCTGCTTAAAGCCGCCGTCCGCAGCCCGGCGCTCTCTGCAGCGGCCTTGTCAAGCGGCGAAGGACGCGCACACATTCTAGCCTCGCAACGACGCAAAGATCCGGCTGGCCGGCTGGCCGAGGAAAAAGAGCCAGGAATGAACGTCTGCTTCTTCGCCGCCTTCCCGTCGCCCGGCTTTGTGGTGCTGCTTTGAAAGTGTCGGACGTTGAAAGACTAACGCTGCAAATGCTTCTTTCCTGGCACAGCTCACTGAGCGACAAGCTAGATGCACAGCTCGCAATCATCTGCGAAGAAGAGAGTGTCTCACTGTACCAGGAGCTGAGGGAAAACCCTCCATAGCACGCTGCGGATGCGTGCAGCAGAGACGGCGAAAAGCGGCAAAGCTGAATGCTGTCGCTGAGTTTCAGTTGTGTCCAAGTCACATCGGGCGAAGAGCGAAGCCGCAGGGAAGCGGGCTTCTTTGCGCAGCGTGCAGACTGCCAGAGCAGCGTGCCTGACCATTTCTCGCCCTGCCGATGTTGCGTTAGCAGTCCAATGCCACAAGATGGCGCTGTCGACTCGCAAGAAAGGAAACGCTCCGAGGCAGCTCGAAACCTCTCGCGAGGCTAGAAGCCGCCTTGGAAACGTCCCTGCTCTCAAGCGTCCTGTTGGGCAGCGCGAAAAGATTTGGCCTGATCTTCCTCTGCCGCAAGTGGCGGAGCCTTCTTTGCACCGCACTCAAACGGCAAGACGAACTCGCTTTGCCCTACATGCTTTCCAACTCTTAGGCTGAATCTGCCACTTGCGGAAACATCTAGCATCAACAGAGCTGGCACAAGTGCCAGCTAATAATGCCCTTGCTGTCTGCAGCTTCAACTGCACCCATCGAGCTAGCCGCACACACCCTGCTCGCGGCACTTTCCTTCTCAGCTCTAGCTACCTTCCGAAGCCTTCACTCTCACAGAGTCAGGATGCAAACGGAACAGCACCAGGGACTGCTGACACACTAAAGCTCCCAGGACAAAATGCTCAACAGCCTGGCATCTGCCTTTGCACTGACAGTTGAGCAGCTCAAAGCCAGAGCACTGCTTATTGGCCAAAGCCTCTTCATTCCTTGAGGCCACCCAGTGTGCGACGTCTTAAACTTGCTTTCCTTTAGCGGAGAGTGTAATCCAAAGAATGGCAGCGGCGCTGCCTCGCAAGATACAAAGCATGTCCAGGGACTGATTGCACATGCAGTATTGTAAATGGCAACAATTGCACCTACCTAGAAGGTGTCAGGACAGAAGAATCTTGCCGGACTCTTCCAGCCCATGATGTCATAACATCTGCTCCAGCAACACTGGCACTATGAATCATAGGCGAATCAGACAGGGCAGGAGGGCAAGGCTCGGGAATGGCATGAAAAGGCGTCTTGAGTTCCAGGTGGGGGAGGGGCGAGAAAGATAACGCGAAGCAATGGAAGGATTCAAGGGCAAAAGGAAGATGCTCTGTAAGGCAATGAGAGTCCTAGAAGGAGAAGGAAATGAAAAGCTGGACCTGGACAAATCGAAAGGGAGGTCACGAGGGGGATGAGTGAGCAAGTCAATGCAAGGCACTGCAGGGGCGGAAGGCTGAGACGAGGCTACAGACGCATAGCAAAGCAATGCAAGGCATGGCGAAGCGTGTCAGTAGCGAGCACTGCCAGACGGCCGTGGCAGTGAGGGTGGGGCGGCTGCGTGCAGTGCAGCTCGTGTGGGAGTGGGTGTGGGGTGGTGTGTGTTTGCAGGGGTGTGCGGGGGCAGGGTTGTGCAGGGTAGGCGTGAATGTGTATGTGGAGGGGGTATGTGTGTGCTAGTAGTGTGTGCTGGCTACGTGCCTGTGTAGCGCAGGTGTGGTGTGTGTGTGTGTGTGTGTGTGTGTGTGCAGAGGTTTGGGGAGTAGGTGGGGGGGCGGGGTGTGGTGCCAGGGGGACCCACGCAGCGCCAAGCAGTTGTGGGACTGAGAGAAGTAAGATGAATATGTCTGTCCAAAGAGACCGTGGCTTCTTTGCGCAGTGAACCGAACAGAAAAAGACTAGCAAAATCTCGATCACAATCAGAGTCAGCTGAGAACGCTCTCTTCCTTCTAAGATGTAAAAGACAGTGCAGGGCTTCACTTTCCGCTTGCCCCACGTAAGCAACATGAAGCTCACACGGTGCACTCTCTCCTTCCCTTCTCCGCTGCATCTGTCATTGTGTTCTCTGCTTCTCGGAGCATAAAGGTAGGAGCAGCTGTTTCCCCGAGGGGCTGGAAGAGAAATAAGTAGCGGCGCAAGCAGCTCTAGCTGAACTTTTCCTTTAGCACTGCCAAAGAGAATTCGGCTGGCAGCGGCAGGCACGCTCCTCACGCCGTCAGTACGCTGCGCACACAAGCCCTGTACCGTGCGGCTTCGTTCTACGCCTTGTGTGAGCCACGGCAATTTCTTTCTCCGCTGTGGAGAATAGCGCTCTATTTCTCGCAGAGGACACTGTGCCGGCAGTCAAGCGCTGCTAAGCCTTGCTTCAGCCGAAAGACGCTCTGACAGCGAACTTGGCTTCTCAGCCCGTATTGCGCCTCTCGCCCTCTGAATCTCAAGGGAAAGCTTTTCGACTGCGGCTCACTCGGACACCTGTGCCAGAATAATAAGGCTGCCCGCAGCTCTCCCCTGCAACTTGAGCAAACTCGTATTTGCACCACTTTTCAGGAACACTCCTCTTTCCTTTACCGCCTGCAAAGCCCCGTCCCAGCCCGGCGCTCTCTGCACGGCCCTTGTCACGGCGAAGGAGCGCCGCACATTCTAGCCTCGCAACGACCAAAGATCCGGCTGGCCGGCTGGCCGAGGAAAAAGAGCCAGGAATGAACGTCTGCTTCTTCGCCCCTTCCCGTCGCCCGGCTTTGTGGTGCTGCTTTGAAAGTGTCGGACGTTGAAAGACTAACGCTGCAAGTGCTTCTTTCCTGGCACAGCTCACTGAGCGACAAGCTAGATGCACAGCTCGCAATCATCTGCGAAGAAGAGAGTGTCTCACTGTACCAGGAGCTGAGGGAAACCGTCCATAGCACGCTGCGGATGCGTGCAGCAGAGACGGCGAAAAGCGGCAAAGCTGAATGCCGTCGCTGAGTTTCAGTTGTGTCCAAGTCACATTGGGCGAAGAGCGAAGCCGCAGGGAACGGGCTTCTTTGCGCAGTGTGCACACTGCAAGAGGAGCGGGCCTGACAATCTCTTGCCCTGCCGATGTTGCGTTAGCAGTCCAAAGCCACAAGATGGCGCTGTCGACTCGCAAAAGAAGGAAACGCTCCGAGGGCAGCTCGAAACCTCTCCGAGGCTAGAGCCGCCTTGGAAACGTCCCTGCTCTCAAGCGTCCTGTTGCCGCGCGAAAAGATTTGCCTGATCTTCCTCTCCCAAGTGCGGAGCCTTCTTTGCACCGCACTCAAACGGCAAGACGAACTCCTTTGCCCTACATGCTTTCCACTCTAGCTGAATCTGCCCACTCGGAAACATCTAGCAAAAACAGAGCTGGCACAAGTGCCAGCTAATAATGCCCTTGCTGTCTGCAGCTTCAGCTGCACCCATCGAGCTAGCCGCACACACCCTGCTCGCGGCACTTTCCTTCCTCAGCTCTAGCTACCTTCCGAAGCCTTCACTCTCACAGAGTCAGGATGCAAACGGAACAGCACCAGGGACTGCTGACACACTAAAGCTCCCAGGACAAAATGCTCAACAGCCTGGCATCTGCCTTTGCACTGACAGTTGGGCAGCTCAAAGCCAGAGCACTGCTTATTGGCAAAAGCCTCTTCATTCCTTGAGGCCACCCAGTGTGCACGTCTAAACTTGCTTTCTTTACGGAAGAGTGGTAATCCAAAGAAATGGCACGGCCTCCTCCAAGATACAAAGCATCCAGGGACTGATGCACATGCAGTATTGAATGGCCAACAATTGCACCTACCTAGAAGGTGTCAGGACAGAAGAATCTTGCCGGACTCTTCCAGCCCATGATGTCATAACATCTGCTCCAGCAACACTGGCACTATGAATCATAGGCGAATCAGACAGGGCAGGAGGGCAAGGCTCGGGAATGGCATGAAAAAGGCGTCTTGAGTTCCAGGTGGGGGGGGCGAGAAAGATAACGCGAAGCAATGGAAGGATTCAAGGGCAAAAGGAAGATGCTCTGTAAGGCAATGAGAGTCCTAGAAGGAGAAGGAAATGAAAAGCTGGACCTGGACAAATCGAAAGGGAGGTCACGAGGGGGATGAGTGAGCAAGTCAATGCAAGGCACTGCAGGGGCGGAAGGCTGAGACGAGGCTACAGACCGCATAGCAAAGCATGCAAGGCATGGCGAGCGTGTCAGTAGCGAGCACTGCCAGACGGCCGTGGCAGTGAGGGTGGGGCGGCTGCGTGCAGTGCAGCTCGTGTGGGAGTGGGTGTGGGGTGGTGTGTGTTTGCAGGGTTGTGCGGGGGCAGGGTTGTGCAGGGTAGGCGTGAATGTGTATGTGGAGGGGGTATGTGTGTGCTAGTAGTGTGTGCTGGCTACGTGCCTGTGTAGCGCAGGTAGGTGTGTGTGTGTGTGTGTGTGTGTGCAGAGGGTTGGGGAGTAGGTGGGGGGGCGGGGTGTGGTGCCAGGGGGACCCACGCAGCGCCAAGCAGGTGTGGGACTGAGAGAAGTAAGATGAATATGTCTGTCCAAAGAGACCGTGGGAATCCACTTGCAGACAGGGCTAGGAAGCGATAGACAGGCAAGGAAGAGAAGAAGCTGTTAGCTGTTGCAAATGCTACTAATCACCACAGACTGTTGCTCAGGCATGGCACTGTTAAATTCCTGAAGCTAGAGCAAGAGGACAAAACTGAATAGAATGACGACGAGTTTCTTCTTTCTTTCTTTCTTTAATATAAACCAAAGAGAGGCGATATTGGAGTGCGGCATCCCATAAGCGATCAGCTCAGGCAGTGGGGAAAAGGGAGAGGGAGATGCAGCCGGGAACTTAGGATATGAAGGAGGCTACAAGGCGGCAGGATTAGAGAAAGCCCAGGGCAAATGGCCCATGGCCTGTCTCCTTCTTGAAATAGTTAGGGGACTAGTCTGTTCTTCTCTTTGGCCATAAACAAGTGGAATGTGGATGAGTTTTGCCAGCAGGAGGGACTTGCTGCGGGGTGTCAGTGTGCCCCTGCCCCCCCCATCCCCCACCCCCTCCTACCCCCCCCCTTCCCCCCCTCCACCCCTCCAATTGCGAAGCCGCATCGCTGCTGGCGCGGGCAGGGCTGGGGCCGCAGTCAACAGCAGCCGAGGGGGCGTGGAGGGGGTGGCTGCGGCAGGATCGGCCGTGTGACACCGCCCACTGGCACCGCCTCCATCTCTCCTTTGCCTCGCCCCCCGCCGGGCGCGCTCCCAAGCGGCGGCGCTCACCGGCTGCTCGGCGCTGCCGGAAGCCAGCAGCCGCCGAGGCTGTCCCGGCAGGACCGTGCCCGGCTTCGCCAGCGGCTCGGCCGGAAACGGCGGCGCGCGTGTGCCGCGTGGCGCAGAGCACAGGCGTTGCGGGGCAGGCGCGGCGGGCCCACGCGAGGAGAGAGGGGCCGCGGGCGGGGCGGGGCGGGCGTGGCGCTGTGCGCATCCGCTTCCTGTCGCTCGGCTCCCGCCGCCGGCAGCGGCCCGGCGGGCGCCGTGTGAGCCCGCGGAGCGGCGGCGCCGGCCGGGCAGTGCGCGCTCTGGCATGCGGCCGGAGGCGGCCGCAGCGAGAGGCTCCTGGCACTGCCCGTACGGTGGTCCGAGCGGGGAGCAGAGGCCGGCCTTCCGGGGGGCTATGAGGCGTGCCCGCCTTTACCCCGCTGCCCTCCTTGCCGCACGTGGCCCATTGCAGCCAATCGGCCGTTCCCGCAGCGGCGCCGGCGGCAGCGAGCCGGCAGCGCGCGCTCCATGCCGTGCCGGCCGCTGCCGCCCAGCGCCGCGCTCCGCCGAGGCATTTTGTCCCCCACGGTGGGAGAGCGACATAGGGGACGCTGAATGTGGAGGCTGCCTGTCGGCGGGAGCAACTTGCCTTCATTGACCACCTCTTTTTGGCTCCCGATTTCAGGTACCTTGCGCTGGTGCTGAAGAGTTTGGCAGCGAAGCTGGCGGAGGTGCTGCAAGAGCTCAATGGCAAGGAGCTTTTCAGTGCGACGCTCGGAGGTAGAAGATCCATAGCTGAAAGCAAAAAAGGTCAGAGCATGTCATCGGCCACAGTAATGCTAAGTTGTTCATCTTTGCCAACTGCTTGCAGAGTTGCTCTTTTCTTAGGTAATGGGGCCAGAGCTGCACGGGCTCAGGATTTGGAGATGATGTTAGGTGCGGGCTTGGTGAAGAAAGTGGAGCGGTTGATGCGGCATTCTGCCAAATTGGGACAGGTCTTTCTGTATTCCTCAGTCCTGTGACCTTAGCAAAAGCCTGAAAATAGGTTTTGCAGAACATCTGGTTTTTTTCCTACTAGCAGTAGTCACCTTGTCTTTAGGAAAGTAAAGGTTCTTTATTTTTCTCCATGAGCATCAAGTGCTTTTGATCAGCGTTGGTGTGCGTGCCTTAGCCTTGTTGTTGTCTTCCTTGGAGAACTTGTGCAATACTCAGATGATCAGTGGAGGTTTTAGACTGCAGTGGTGGACTTGAAGGCTTCCAGTAGCAGCAGCAGGGAGATGCTGTCCACATTTTGGATTTTCCTTTGTCTGAACCTTGTGCAAGGTTTCAGTTTTCAAGCAGTTTGAAGAGCTGCAAAGTTACCACTGATGGTTTAGTCAAGTTATCCTGTGATTTAAGTGACTAGTGAAGCACGTACTAAGGCAACGTACAGTAGCATCCCAGAAAGGTTGGATTGGAGAACAGGCAGTTCTGAAGACAGCTGTTTGTTGTAGGAGAAGGAGAATGTAGGAGTTGATTGAAGAGCACTGCATGCACAAATGGTTAAGGAGGAGCCATCTTTTGATGTCCCCTCTACGCTTGTTCTCATTTGAAATACTGAACATTCTGCAGGTTGGTTTTGTAAGGCATGTGGGTTTGTTTTGTTTTTTTTATTGGGGGGGGGGGTGGTGAGGGAGGTGGGGGAATGATGGGTGTTGGGTTTTTTTATTTCCAGAATAGTGTACAAAGAAGCTATGCCCAAAAGCAGCACTGTTTCTCTTACTCTTCTTAATTTTTCCTGCCTCAAAGAGTATTTGGTTAAAAAAACCTTAATAACCCTCCATTTTGCCTGATGCAGGAAGGGGGAAAGTAACTAGGAGATTTTGGAAGCCGGAAGAGAATTTCTTGCCCTCTGATGTTATGAAAAAGCATGGAGGGGAAAAAAAAAAAACCTGTTAGGAAAATTCAGGTGGCGTCCGGGAGCAGAGTGCCTTAGGGCCACGACAAAAAAAGTGTCCTTTTCTCTGAGAAAGAGAACTCTGCCCCCCAGTTTCTTGATGTCAGTTTGGAGGAGGGTTTTGGCCCTGCAAGGGCAGCCAGGGTCCTTGTCGGTGGCAGCTTGGGTCTGCGAGGAATCTTGATCCATGCGGAATTTCAGGAGGCATCCGGGAGCAGAGTGCCTTCGGGCCGGGATACAAAAAGTGTCCCTTTTCTCTGAGAAAGAGAACTCTGCCCCCCACTTTCTTGATGTCAGTTTGGAGGAGGGTTTTGGCCCTGCAAGGGCAGCCAGGGTCCTTCTCGGTAGCAGCTTGGGTCTGCGAGGAATCTTGATCCATGCGGAATTTCAGCATGCGGCTGTCAGCTCCCAGATATGTGGCCTTCGGTACAATTAATGGCGCTTTTCCATGTGAAAGAAAACTCAGCTCCCCCAGATCCATGATGCCAGTTTTTAGGAGGCATTTAGCCCTACAATTGCAGCCAGAGTTCTAGTTGATGGCAGCTTGGGTCTGGGAAGGATCTTGATCCGTGTGGCTTTTCAGGTGGCGTCCGGGAGCAGAGTGCCTTAGGGCCGGGACACAAAAAGCATCCCTTTTCTCTGAGAAAGAGAACTCTGCCCCCCAGTTTCTTGATGTCAGTTTGGAGGAGGGTTTTGGCCCTGCAAGGGCAGCTAGGGGCCTTGTCGGTGGCAGCTTGGGTCTGCGAGGGATCTTGATCCATACGGAATGTCAGGAGGAAGCATGGGAGCACAGTGCCTTAGGGCCGGGACACAAAAAGTGTCCCTTTCCTCTGAGAAAGAGAACTCTGCCCCCCAGTTTCTTGATGTCAGTTTGGAGGAGGGTTTTGGCCCTGCAAGGGCAGCCAGGGTCCTTGTCGGTGGCAGCTTGGGTCTGTGAGGGATGTTGCTCCATGCGGAATTTGAAGAGGCGGCAGTCGACTCCCAGACAGGGGGCCTGCGATACAAATGATGGCACTTTTCCACGTGAAAGAAAACTTAGGCCCCAGATTCATGATGTCGGTTTGGTGGAGGGTTTTAGCCCTACAAATGCAACCAGAGTCCTGGTTGATGGCATCTTGCGTCAACGAAAAATCTTGATCCATACGGAAATTGACGTGGCGTCTGGGAGCAGAGTGCCTTAGGGCCACGACAAAAAAATTGTCCTTTTCTCTGAGAAAGAGAACTCTGCCCCCCAGTTTCTTGATGTCAGTTTGGAGGAGGGTTTTTGCCTTGCAAGGGCAGCCAGGGTCTTTTTCAGTGGCAGCTTGGGTCTGCGAGGAATCTTGATCCATGCGGAATTTCAGCATGCGGCTGTCACCTCCCAGATATGTGGCCTTCGATACAAAAAATGGCGCTTTTCCATGTGAAAGAAAACTCAGTCCCCCAGATGCATGATGCCAGTTTTTAGGAGGCATTTAGCCCTACAATTGCAGCCAGAGTTTTAGTTGATGGCAGCTTGGGTCTGGGAAGGATCGTGATCCATGCGGCACTTCAGGTGGCGTCTGGGATCAGAGTGCCTTAGGGCCGGGACACAAAAAGTGTCCCTTTTCTCTGAGAAAGAGAACTCTGCCCCCCAGTTTCTTGATGTCAGTTTGGAGGACGGTTTTGGCCCTGCAAGGGCAGCCAGGGTCCTTCTCGGTGGCAGCCTGGGTCTGTGAGGGATCTTGCTGCATGTGGAATTTGTTGAGGCGGCAGATTACTCCCTGACAGGGGGCCTACGATACAAATGATGGCACTTTTCCACGTGAAAGAAAACTTAGGCCCCCAGATTCATGATGTCTGTTTGGTGGAGGGTTTAGCCCTACAAATGCAACCAGAGTCCTGGTTGATGGCAGCTTGCGTCAGCGAATTATCTTGATCCATACGGAATTTCAGGTGGCATCCGGGAGCACAGTGCCTTAGGGCCGGGACACAAAAAGTTCCCTTTTTCTCTGAGAAAGAGAACTCTGCCCCCCACTTTCTTTTGATGCTCAGTTTGGAGGCAGGGTTGTGCCCTGCAAGGGCAGCAGGTCCTTGTCGGTGCAGCTTGTGGCTCTGTGAACATCTGCTCATGCGGAATTTGTAGAGGCGGCAGATTACTCTCCTGACAGGGGCCTACGATACAT
>JAVTVJ010005299.1:0-14230 GCA_034509425.1 Eopsaltria australis | reverse complement strand
ACCAGTATAGACCAGTATAGACCAGTAACCACCCAGGAGCCCCCCCAGTGCCCCCATCCCCGGGGAGCACAGCACCGAGACCACCAAGACCCACCCCACCATCCGCGTGAGTGTCCCAGTACACACCAGTATAGACCAGTATAGACCAGTATAGACCAGTAACCACCCAGGAGCCCCCCCAGTGCCCCCATCCCCGGGGAGCACAGCACCGAGACCACCAAGACCCACCCCACCATCCGCGTGAGTGTCCCAGTACACACCAGTATAGACCAGTATAGACCAGTATAGACCAGTAACCACCCAGGAGCCCCCCCAGTGCCCCCATCCCCGGGGAGCACAGCACCGAGACCACCAAGACCCACCCCACCATCCGCGTGAGTGTCCCAGTACACACCAGTATAGACCAGTATAGACCAGTATAGACCAGTAACCACCCAGGAGCCCCCCCAGTGCCCCCATCCCCGGGGAGCACAGCACCGAGACCACCAAGACCCACCCCACCATCCGCGTGAGTGTCCCAGTACACACCAGTATAGACCAGTATAGACCAGTATAGACCAGTAACCACCCAGGAGCCCCCCCAGTGCCCCCATCCCCGGGGAGCACAGCACCGAGACCACCAAGACCCACCCCACCATCCGCGTGAGTGTCCCAGTACACACCAGTATAGACCAGTATAGACCAGTATAGACCAGTAACCACCCAGGAGCCCCCCCAGTGCCCCCATCCCCGGGGAGCACAGCACCGAGACCACCAAGACCCACCCCACCATCCGCGTGAGTGTCCCAGTACACACCAGTATGAACCAGTAACTGCCTGGGACCTCCCAGACCTCCCCCCCCGTGTCCCCCAAGACCCTTCCCACCATCCGTGTGTGTCCTAGTGCATCCCAGTATAAACCAGTGTAGACCATTATACACCAGTATACACGAGTACCTGACCAGGATCCCCCTGAGCCCTCCCAGTGCTCCCCCAGTGTCCCCCAAGACCCTCCCCGCCTTCTGTGAGTGTCCCAGTGCATCCCAGTATAAACTGGTATACACCAGTATAAACCAGTATAAACCAGTGACTACCCAGGAGCCTCCCAGTGCCCCCCCAGTGTCCCCTAAGACCCTCCCCACCATCTGCGTGAGCATCCCAGTGCGTCCCAGTATACACCAGTATAAACCAGTATAAACCAGTGACCACCCAGGAGCCTCCCAGTGCCCCCCCAGTGCCCTCACCCCCGGCGGGGTTCAGCCCCCACCCCCCCAACACCCACCCCAGCATCCCCGGTGCCCTCCCAGTGCAAACCAGTATAACCCAGTATGAGCAGCGCGTGTCCCCCCCGCAGGTGAACAATTACCGGGGCCCGGGGCGGGTGCGGGTGTCGCTGGTGACCAAGGACCCCCCCCACCGGCCCCACCCCCACGAGCTGGTGGGCAAGGACTGCAAGGATGGCTTCTACGAGGCCGAGCTGAGCCCCGAGCGCAGCATCCACAGGTGGGGACCCCCCAAAATCAGGGACACCCCCGGGATGCGGGGGACCCCCCCACGGGAGGGGTGGGAGCGCCCGGAACTGGGAACCCCCCCAGAAAGAGGAGATGGGAACGCCCGGAACTGGGGAACCCCCCTGTGGGGAAAATGGTATGGCCCAAAATATTGGGGACCCCCCCAGAAAGAGGAGGTGGGATCGTCCGTAGTATTGGGGACCCCCCTACAGGGAAAATGGTATCGCCCAAAATCTTGGGGACCCCCCCCATGGGACAGGTGGGAGCGCCCAAAACTGGGGAACCCCCCTGTGGGGAAAATGGTATGGCCCAAAATATTGGGGAACCCCCCTGAAAAGTGGGATCGCCCAAAATATTGGGGAACCCCCCAGAAATAGCAGGTGGGATCATCCATAATTTCAGGGAACCCCCCTATGGGGAAAGTGGTATTGCCCAAAATATTGGGGACCCCCCACAGGGCAGGTGGGAGCACCTGAAATTGGGGACCCCCCCCGGAGAGGGCAAGTGGTGTCACCCAAAATATTGGGGAATCTCTCCCCCCCCCACAGGAAGAATGGTATCACCCAAAATATTGAGGATGCCCCCAAAATTGGGGATCCCCCCCTTCAGGGCAAGTGGAATCACCCAAAATGGGGGGGACCCCTCCGAAATATTGGGGACCCCCCCCCCCCCCCCCAGGGCAAATGGTATCGCCCGCAGTATTGGGGACCCCCTCCAGGTCAGGTGGGAGCGCCCAAAAATGGGGGGGGGGGGACTCCCAAAATTTGGGGCCACCCCTCCCCCCCAGGGGTCCTGGGAACCCCCAGAATTTGGGGGGTGTCCCAGGGGGTCCCAGGGGGTCCCCAAAACCCCGGCTGGGCCCCGAGCCCCCCGAATTTGGGCTCAGCTTCCAGAATTTGGGGATCCAGTGCGTGAAGAAACGCGAGCTGGAGGCGGCCGTGGCCGAGCGCATCCGCACCAACAACAACCCCTTCAACGGTACTGGGAGCACTGGGAGGGACTGGGAGGGACTGGGAGGGCACTGGGAGCAAGTGGGAGGGAATGGGAGGGCACTGGGAGGGACTGGGAGGCACTGGGAGGGAACTGGGAGGGGACTGAGAGTTACTGGGAGGGACCAGAGGGGACTGGAGGGCACTGGGAATTACTGGGAGGGAACTGGGGGGGGACTAGGAGGGACTGGGAGCAGGCTGGGTGCTACTGGAGGGGACTGGGAGTTACTGGGAGTTACTGGGAGGGGGACTGGGGGGGTGTCCTGGGGCTGCCGGGGGTGTCACTGGTGTGTACTGGGCTATACTGGTCCGTACTGGGCAGTGCTGGTGGAGCAGCGCAGGGGCGAGTACGACCTGGGGGGGGTCACTGGGGGGTTCCTGGGGGCGTTACTGGTTTGTACTGGTTTATGCTGGTTTATATGGGTTCGTCCCGGTCTGTAGCGGTTTATACTGGTCCTTACTGGTTTATACTGGTCCGTACTGGGCAGTGCCGGCGGAGCAGCGCGGGGGCGAGTACGACCTGGGGGGGGTCACTGGGGGGTTCCTGGGGGCGTTACTGGTTTGTACTGGTTTATGCTGGTTTATATGGGTTCGTACGGGTCTGTAGCGGTTTATACTGGTCCTGACTGGTTTATACTGGTCCGTACTGGGCAGTGCCGGCGGAGCAGCGCGGGGGCGAGTACGACCTGGGGGGGGTCACTGGGGGGTTCCTGGGGGCGTTACTGGTTTGTACTGGTTTATGCTGGTTTATACGGGTTCGTACCGGTCTGTAGCGGTTTACACTGGTTTGTACTGGTCCTTACTGGTTTATACTGGTCCGTACTGGGCAGTGCCGGCGGAGCAGCGCGGGGGCGAGTACGACCTGGCCGCTGTCAGGCTCTGCTTCCAGGTGTGGGTGAGGGGCCCGGGGGGGCTCCTGCCCCTCCCCCCCGTCCTGTCCCAGCCCATCTACGACAACCGTGAGTGGGGACACTGGGACACTGGGACACCTGGGGGACACCTGGGGACATCCCTGGGACACCTGGGGGACACCTGGGGACACCTGGGGACACCTGGGGACACCTGGGGGACACCTGGGACACCTGGGACACCTGGGACACCTGGGGGACACCGGGCAGCCTGGACACCTGGGACACCTGTCGGTGCAGACACCTGGGGACAGCTGAGACACCTGGGGGACACCTGGGGACACCTGGGGACAGCTGGGGACACCTGGGGGACAGCTGGGGACAGCTGGAGACACCTGGGGACAGCTGGGGACACCTGGGGGACACCTGGGGACAGCTGGAGACACCTGAGACACCTGGGGACACCTGGGGACACTGGGACAACCTGGGAGACACCTGGGACACCTGGGAACACCTGGGGGATACTGCGGGGACACCTGGGACACCTGGGACACCCTGGCGGACACCCTGGGGACATCCCTGGGACACCTGGGACACCTGGGGGACACCTGGGGGACATCCCTGGGACACCTGGGACACCTGGGGGACACCTGGGGACACCTGGGGGACATCCCTGGGACACCTGGGGACACCTGGGGACACCTGGGGGACATCTGGGGGACATCCCTGGGACCCCAGCTGTCCCCCATGTCTCCCTGTGTCCCCCTGCTGACCCCTTGTCCCCCGGTGTCCCCTCTGTCCCCTCTGTCCCCGTGTCCCCAGGGGCCCCCAGCACGGCCGAGCTCCGCATCTGCCGCGTCAATCGCAACTCCGGGAGCTGCCGGGGCGGGGACGAGATCTTCCTGCTGTGTGACAAGGTCCAGAAAGGTGCGGGGACAGCCCTGGGGACAGCCCTGGAACCTGGGGACAGCACTGGGGACAGCCCTGGAGCCTGGGGACAGCCCTGGGGACAGCCCTGGGGACAATCCTGGGGACAGCCTGGGGACAGCCCTGGGGACAGCCCTGGAACCTGGGGACAGCACTGGGGACAGCCCTGGAACCTGGGGACAGCCCTGGGGACAGCCCTGGGGACAGCACTGGGGACAGCCCTGGAACCTGGGGACATCCTTGAAACCCTGGGGACAATCCTGGGGACAGCCCTGGGGACAGCCCTGGGACCTGGGGACATCCTTGAAACCCTGGGGACAATCCTGGGGACAGCCCTGGGGACAATCCTGGGGACAGCCCTGGGACCTGGGGACAGCCCTGGGGACAGCCCTGGGACCTGGGGACAGCCCTGAAACCTGGGGACAGCACTGGGGACAGCCCTGGAGCCTGGGGACAGCCCTGGGGACAGCCCTGGGAACATCCCTGGGGACAGCCCTGAACCCTTGGGGACACCCCTGAAACCCTGGGGACATCCCAAAATCCTGGGGACATCCCAAACCCCAGTCCCCAAATCCCAATCCCCAAACCCCAAACCCCACCCCTGTCCCCTCTGTCCCCTGACCATCCCCATCCCCACTATCCTGACTCTCCCTGTGTCCCCACCGTCCTGACTCTCCCCTGTCCCCCTGTCCCCTGCTGTCCCCTGACCGTCCCCTGTCCCCGCTGTCCCCTCACTCTCCCCTGACTCTCCCCTGTCCCCGCTGTCCCCTGACTCTCCTCTGACTCTCCCCTCTCCCCCTGTCCCCTGGCTGTCCCCTGGCTGTCCGCTGCTGTCCCCTGACCGTCCCCTGTCCCCGCTGTCCCCTCACTCTCCCCTGACTCTCCCCTGTCCCCTGGCTGTACCCTGCTGTCCCCTGGCTGTCCCCTGGCTCTCCCCTGTCCCCTGACTCTCCCCTGTCCCCGCTGTCCCCTGACTGTCCCTGCTGTCCCCTGACCGTCCCCTGTCCCCCAGAGGACATCGAGGTGCGTTTCTCGGCCGAGGGCTGGGAGGCCAAGGGCTCCTTCGCGCAGGCCGACGTTCACCGCCAGGTCGCCATCGTGTTCCGCACGCCGCCCTTCCGGGACGCGGCGCTGCGCGCGCCCGTCACCGTGCGCATGGAGCTGCAGCGGCCCTCGGACCGGCAACGGAGCGCGCCCGTGGACTTCAGATACCTGCCCCACCAGGGTGGGCCTGGACAGGGGGCTGGGGGTCTTTATTGTGGGGCTGGGGGTGAGCCAGGGTCCTTTGGGACATTCCTGGGTGGCTTTGGGACATTCCCGAGTCCCTGGAGCTGCAGCGGCCCTCGGACCGGCAACGGAGCGCGCCCATGGACTTCAGATACCTGCCCCACCAGGGTGGGAATGGCCAGGGGGCTACGGGGGGCTGGGGGTCCTTAGTGTGGGGCTGGGGGTGATCTGGGTGACTTTGGGACATTCCTGGGTGGCTTTGGGACATTCTGAGTCCCTGGAGCTGCAGTGGCCCTCGGACCGGCAACGGAGCGCGCCCGTGGACTTCAGATACCTGCCCCACCAGGGTGGGCCTGGACAGGGGGCTGGGGGTCCTTAGGGTGGGGCTGGGGGTGAGCCAGGGTCCTTTTGGGACATTCTGGGTGACTTTGGGACATTCTGGGTGACTTTGGGACATTCCCAGCCCTCGGACCAGCAACGGAGCGCGCCTGTGGACTTCAGATACCTGC
Source organism: Eopsaltria australis (assembly GCA_034509425.1). Taxonomy (NCBI): domain Eukaryota; kingdom Metazoa; phylum Chordata; class Aves; order Passeriformes; family Petroicidae; genus Eopsaltria; species Eopsaltria australis. Next base: position 8,240 of record JAVTVJ010005299.1, on the reverse strand, counting down.
CCCACCAGGGTGGGAATGGGCAGGGGGCTGCAAGGGGCTACAGACAATTTTAGGGTCTTTATTGTGGGGCTGGGGGCATTCCTGGGTCCCTCTGGGACATTCCCGGGTGACTTTGGGACATTCCCGGGTGACTTTGGGACATTCCCAGGTCCTTGGAGCTGCAGCTCCCATTGATTTCCGCTCCCTGCCCCACCAGGATGGGCCTGGGGAGGGGGCTGGGGGGGCTGTGGGATTTGGGGGTCCTCAGTGTGGATTTGGGGTGACCTGGGGTCCCCATTTGGTCACTTTTGGGTCCTTATTGTCACCATGGGACACTCTGGGATCTCCCGGAGTCACTTTTGTGACTGGGGAGTGTCAGAGAGGTCACTGGGGGTCACTGGTTGTGACTGGGAGGTCACTGGTGTGACTGGGGAGGTGACAGGGAAGTCACTGGTATGAACTGGGCGTTACTGGGAGCTCACTGATGTGACCGGGGAGGTGACAGGGAGGTCACTGGTATGAACTGGGTGTTACTGGGAGCTCACTGGTGTGACTGGGGAGGTGACAGGGAGGTCACTGGTATGAACTGGGCGTTACTGGGAGCTCACTGGTGTGACCGGGAGGTGACTCCGAGTGACTGGGGGGGGTCTCTGTCTGTCACTGGCAGGGCACTGGGGGTCACTGGTTGTGACTGGGAGGTCACTGGTGTGAGTGGGGAGGTGACATGGAGGTCACTGGTATGAACTGGGCGTTACTGGGAGCTCACTGGTGTGACCGGGGGGGGTCTCTGTGTGTCACTGGCAGGGCACTGGGGGTCACTGGTTGTGACTGGGAGCTCACTGGTGTGACTGGGGAGGTGACAGGGAGGTCACTGGTATGAACTGGGCGTTACTGGGAGCTCACTGGTGTGACTGGGGAGGTGACTCCGAGTGACTGGGGGGGGTCTCTGTCTGTCACTGGCAGGGCACTGGGGGTCACTGGTTGTGACTGGGAGGACACTGGCGGGGTCTGAAGGAGGTGACGGCGGTAACTGGGCTCTAACTGGGCGCTAACTGGGAGCTCACTGGTGTTACTGGTGCAGGGGACCTGCAGTGCATCGAGGAGAAGCGCAAGCGGACGCGCGAGACCTTCCGCTCCTTCGTGCAGCGCAGCCCCCTGCCCGGTGAGGGGCTGGGGGGCCTTGGGGGGGTCTGGGGTCCCCGAGGGGGCTGGGGGGAGATTTGGGGGGGCCTGGGAGGGTTTGGGTTTCCTGGAGGGAATTTGGGGGGACCTGGGGGGATTTGGGGGCCTGGAGGGGATTTGGGGGGACCCCGGGAGGTTTGGGGTTCCTGGAGGGAATTTGGGGGACCTTGGGGTTTGGGGGGAGGGGATTTGGGGACCCCCGGGGTTGGGGGTTCCTGGAGGGGAATTTGGGGGGGCCTGGGGGGATTTGGGGGTCCTGGATGGAATTGGGGGTCCCTGGGGGGATTTTGGGGTTCCTGGAGGGGATTGGGGGGTCCTGGGGGGGATTTGGGGGACCGGGAGGGTTTGGATTCCTGGAGGAATGGGGTCCCTGGAGGGGAATTTGGGGGCCTGGGGGTCCAGAGGGGATTTGGGGGGGGCCGGGGGGTCTAAAAAGGGGGTTTGGGGGGCCCTGGGAGGGTTTGGGGTTCCTGGAGGAGGAATTGGGTGTCCCTGAGGGGGATTTGGGGGGCCTGGGGAGGCTCCGGGGGGGTTTTGGGGTCCCTGAGGGGTCTGGGAGGGGAGATTTGGGGGGCCCTGGGAGGTTTTGGGGTCCCTGGGGGAGTCTGGGGGGATTTGGGGTCCTTGGGAGGGGCCTAAAGGGGGATTTTGGGGTCCCCGGGAGGGTTTGGGGTCTTTGGGGGGACTGGGGGTCCCTGGGGGGATTTGGGGTGGTTTTGGGGTCCCTGGGGGGGGGTCTCTGACAATGGGACCCCCATTTGGGACCCCCATTCGCCCAGCTCCGGCAGCTCTTCACCGGAGCCCGCCCGCCCACCGGCGAATCGCGGTGCCGTCGGGAGAACCCCCCGGCCCAAAACCCCAGTGCGTGAGCGACTGGGGGCAACTGGGGGAATGGGGGGGAAATGGGGCGTGGGGGGCAAAGGGGGAAATTGGGGTGGGGGAAATTTTGGGGGGGCAATGGGGAGGGGGTTAAAAGGGGGTGGGGGGCAATTTTGGGGGTTTGGGGGGCAGATTTGGGGGCAGTTTTTGGGGGCAGTTTTTAGGGGTTTATGGGGGGCAGTTTTGGGGGTTTTGGGGGCAGTTTGGGGGCATTTTGGGGGTTTTGGGGGCAGTTTGGGGGGATTTGGGGGGCAGTTTTGGGGGGCAGTTTTGGGGGGAGTTTTGGCGGCGATTTTGGGGGCAGTTTTGGGGGCAGTTTTGGGGGGCAGTTTTGGGGGGATTTTGGGGGGCAGTTTTGGGGGGCTAAGTTTAGGGTTTTGGGGGCAGTTTGGGGGATTTTGGAGGGCAGTTTGGGGGAGTTTTGGGGGCAGTTTGTGGGGGGATTTGGGGGCAGTTTTTGGGGGCAGTTTTAGGGGTTTTGGGGGGCAGTTTTGGGGATTTTGGGGGCGTTTTGGGGGGCAGTTTTGGGGGCAGTTTTGGGGGGGATTTGGGGGGCAGTTTTGGGGGGGCAGTTTTAGGGTTTTGGGGGGCAGTTTTTGGGGGATTTTGGGGGCAGTTTTGGGGATTTGGGGGGACAGTTTTGGGGGATTTTGGGGGGCAGTTTTGCACAATTCGGGGTGTTTTGGGGGGGGGTCCCACCCTCTCCTTACCCCTCCCCCCCTCGCCAAGGCCCTCCTTCTCCTTCGGGGGCCCGGGGGGGCTCCTGGGGGTCCCGGCCCCCCCCGAGCCGGAGCCTTTGGCCGAGGCGCTGCTGCAGCTGCAATTTGAGGAGGGGTCCCCCCAGATGGCGGGGGGAGGGGCGGGGGGCAGCTCGGGGCCCCCCCCCCTGGATTTGGGGGCGCTTTTGGGGGACCCCCCCTTCCCCCCCCTGGACGCCATCAACGCCTCCGAGGTCCAGCGGCTCCTGGGCCCCCCCGAGCCCCCCCCGGATTTTGGGGTGGGGGTCCCGGAGCTGGGGGGGGTGGGGGGAGGGGACTTTGGGGGCGCCCCTCCCCCCATGCTGATGTCGTACCCCGAGGCCATCGCGCGCCTGGTGCAGAGCCAGCCCCCGGCGGGGACCCCCGAAATGGGGGCGGGGGGGCCCGACCTGGGGGGGCTGGGGGGGCTGGGGGGGGGCCCCGAGGATTCGCTGCCCTCGCTGGGGGACCTGGACTTCAGCGCCTTCCTCAGCCAGTTCCCCTCCTCCTGACTGGGAGGCACTGGGAGGCACTGGGAGGGACTGGGGGTGCAGGGGAGGGGGACTGGGGGGGACTGGGGGCAGCGGGGCGGGGACTGGGAGGCACTGGGAGGCTTTTAGGGGGATCTGGGAGGCTACTGGGAAGGTTCTGGGGGCTACTGGGAGGGTTTTAGGTGGGACTGGGGGCTACTGGGAGGACTCTAGGGGGGACTGGAAGGCACTGGGAGGGTTTTGAGCTTTACTGGGAGGCTTCTAGGGGTTACTGGGGTTTAGTGGGAGGCGTTTCGGGGTTACTGGGAGGCACTGAGAGGTTTGTAGGGGATATTGGGTCTTACTGGGAGTTACTGGGAGGCTTTCAGGGGTTACTGGGAGGCTTTTAGGGGTTACTGGGAGTTACTGGGAGAGTTTTAGGGGTTACTGGGAGGCACTGGGAGTTACTGGGAGGCTTTTCGAGGTTACTGAGCGGCGCTGAGAGGTTTGTAGGAGGTACTGGGGCTTACTGGGAGTCACTGGGAGTTCTCTGCGGTTACTGGGACACAACTGGGAGTCAGTGGGAGTTCAGTACGGTTACTGGGAGGCTGCTGGGGGTTACTGGGACACAACTGGGAGTCACTGGGAGGCTTCTGGGGGTTACTGGGAGTCACTGGGAATTCTCTGCGGTTACTGGGAAGACACCAAGTGCCTACTGGGGGTTACTGGGAGCTACTGGGAGCCTTTTTTGGGGGGGTTCCCCGTTCGCCCCGCCCCCCCGGGGCGCAGCAGCCAATGGGAGCGCGGCCGCCCCTCCCCCAGCATTAACCCCGCCCCCACCCGAGTGCCTTTGGGGGGAGGGGAGAGCCCCGCCCCTCCCCCACCCCTCCCCCGCCCCTCCCCCACCCGGGGTCACCCCAATAAACGGTGCGAACCCGACAGAGTTTGATTGACAGCTGGGGGGCGTGGCTAGCGCGAAGGGGGCGTGGTTTTTGGTGGGGGCGTGGCTCCATTTGAGGCGTGTCCCGCGGGCGGGGCTTTTCCCGGAAGGGGCGGGGCCTCGTCCCGGAAGGGGCGGGGCGGGGCGCGCCGGGGAGGCCGCGGCGGAGCCGAGCGGGGCCGGGGCCGGGCCGGGAGCGGCCGGAGCGGGGCCGGGAGCGGCGGGGCCGGGGCCGAGCGGGGCCGGGAGGGACCCTCCGGGACCCCCCGGGATCGCCCGGGGCCAGCGAGGCGGCGATGCCGAGCAAGAAGAAGAAATACAACGCGCGCTTCCCGCCGGTAGCGGCTGAGGGGGGACGGGGGCGCCGGCCGGGTCGCCATGGCAACGGGCAGGGCGGGAAGGGCGGTTACCATGGCAACGGGGAGGGCGGGAAGGGCGGTTACCATGGCAACGGGGAGGGCGGGGGGCTGGGAGGGTCACCATGGCAACGGGGAGGGCGGGGCGGGGCCTGGGGTGGGCGGGGTTTGGGGGGGATGGGGTCACACCTGGGCTGCAGGTGGGTCTGGGAGGGGCTCTCCAGGTGACGGGGGCTCAGGTGAGGGCGGGGCTCAGGTGAGGGTGGCTCAGGTGAGGGCGGGGCTCCAGGTGAGTGTGGCTCAGGTGAGGGTGTGGCTCAGGTGAGGGCGGGGCTCAGGTGAGGGCGGGGCTCAGGTGAGGGTGGCTCAGGTGAGGGCAGGGCTCTGGTGAGGGCGGAGCTCAGGTGAGGGTGTGGCTCAGGTGAGGGCGGGGCTCAGGTGAGGGTGTGGCTCAGGTGAGGGCGGGGGCTCAGGTGAGGCAGGCTCAGGTGAGGGTGGCTCAGGTGAGGGCCGGGCTCTCCAGGTGAGGGTGTGGCTCAGGTGAGGGCAGGGCTCTGGTGAGGGGGGGCTGCAAGGTGAGGGTGGGCTCTCCAGGTGAGGGTGGGGCTCAAGGTGAGGGTGGGGTCTCTCCAAGGTGGAGGGTGTGGCTCAGGCTGAGGGTGGCTCGGTGAGGCGTGTGCTCAGGTGAGGGGCAGGGCTCAGTGAGGTGTGGCTCAGGTGAGGGCGGGGCTCAGGTGAGTGTGGCTCAGGTGAGGGTGTGGCTCAGGTGAGGGCGGGGCTCAGGTGAGTGTGGCTCAGGTAAGGGTGGCTCAGGTGAGGACGGGGCTCAGGTGACTGTGGCTCAGGTGAGGGCAGGGCTCAGGTGAGGGTGGCTCAGGTGAGGGTGGCTCAGGTGAGTGTGGCTCAGGTGAGGGTGTGGCTCAGGTGAGGGCGGGGCTCAGGTGAGGGTGTGGCTCAGGTGAGGGCGGGGCTCAGGTGAGTGTGGCTCAGGTGAGGGTGTGGCTCAGGTGAGTGTGGCTCAGGTGAGGGCGGGGCTCAGGTGAGGGTGTGGCTCAGGTGAGGGTGGCTCAGGTGAGGGCGGGGCTCAGGTGAGGGTGGCTCAGGTGAGGGCGGGGCTCTGTGCAGGCGCGGATCAAGAAGATCATGCAGACGGACGAGGAGATCGGGAAGGTGGCGGCTGCCGTGCCCGTCATCATCTGTATCCTCTGGCACACCTGGGCCCCACCCTGCACACCTGGGCACCCCTGGGACCCCGCCCTGCACACCTGGGACACCCCAAGTCCCCCTTCCTTGGACACCTGAGTTCCTCCATCCTGGACACCTGGGGGGTGTTGGGGGGGACATCACCTGTGTCTCTGGGAGGGGTCAGGAGGGGTCACCTGCGCACCTGGGGAGTCACCTGCACACCTGGGGGGGGTCACCTGCACACCTGGGGGGTCACCTGCACACCTCGGGGGTCACCTGCACACCTGGGGGGGTCACTGCACCTGGGGGGTGCATGCACACCTTGGGGGGGTCACCTGCACACCTGGGGGGTCACCTGCACACCTGGGGGGGGTCACCTGCACACCTGGGGGGTCACCTGCACACCTGGGGGGGGTCACCTGCACACCTGGGGGGGGGGTCACCTGCACACCTGGGGGGGGGTCACCTGCACACCTGGGAGTGTCACCTGCACACCTGGGGGGTCACCTGCACACCTGGGGGGTCACCTGCACACCTGGCTGTCCTTAGCGTGGCAGCGCGGGCCCTGGAGCTGTTCCTGGAGTCGCTGCTGCGCAAGGCGTGTCACGTGACCCAGTCCCGCAACGCCAAGACCATGACAACGTCTCACCTGTGAGTGCCTCACCTGTGCTCACCTGTGCTCACCTGTCCTCATGTGTCCCTGCTTGTGCTCATCTGTCCTTACCTGTCCTCACCTGTCCTCACCTGTCCTTGCCTGTCCTCATGTGTTCTCACCTGTGTTCACCTGTCCCCACCTGCCAGACACACCTGGGATAGCTCCAGGCTGTGGGGAAGGGTGCCTGACACACCTGAAGCACCTCTTGGAGGGTGGGTGTGGCCTGTTCCAAGTGCATTGGGTGTGGCCAGGTGGGTGTGGCCTGGCCCAGGTGTGTTGGGTGTGGCTGCACGGGTGTGGCCGGATGGGCGTGGCCGGGCAGGCTGTGGCGTGGCCAGGCAGGTGTGGGCGTGGCTGGGCAGGTGTGGGTGTGTCAGGGCGTGGCCAGGCAGGTGTAGATGTGGCCAGGCAAACTCTGGGCGTGGCTGTACAGGTGTGGCTGTGTCAGGGCGTGGCTGGGCAGGTGTGGCTGTGTCAGGGCGTGGCTGTACAGGTGTGGCTGTGTCAGGGCGTGGCTGGGCAGGTGTGGCTGTGTCAGGGTGTGGCTGGGCAGGTGCAGGCGTGCCCAGGCAGGTGTGGCTGTGTCAGGGCGTGGCTGTACAGGTGTGGCTGTGTCAGGGCGTGGCTGTACAGGTGCAGGTGTTCCCAGGCAGGTGTGGCTGTGCCAGGGCGTGGCCCGTCGGGTGCAGGCGTGGCTGTACAGGTGTGGCTGTGTCAGGGCGTAGTCGGACAGGTGTGGCTGTGCCAGGGCGTGGCCCGCCGGGTGCAGGCGTGCCCAGGCAGGTGTGGCTGTGTCAGGGCGTGGCCTGTCCGGTGCAGGCGTGCCCAGGCAGGTGTGGGTGTGGCTGTGCCAGGGCGTGGCCCGCCGGGTGCAGGCGTGCCCAGGCAGGTGTGGCTGTGTCAGGGCATGTCTGGGCAGGTGCAGGTGTGTCAGGGTGTGGCTGGGCAGGTGTGGCTGTGTCAGGGCGTGGCCCGTCGGGTGCAGGTGTGCCCAGGCAGGTGTGGGTGTGGCTGTGCCAGGGCGTGGCCCGTCGGGTGCAGGTGTGCCCAGGCAGGTGTGGGTGTGGCTGTGCCAGGGCGTGGCCCGTCGGGTGCAGGTGTGCCCAGGCAGGTGTGGCTGTGCCAGGGCGTGGCCCGTCGGGTGCAGGCGTGCCCAGGCAGGTGTGGCTGTGCCAGGGCGTGGCTGGGCAGGTGTGGCTGTGTCAGGGCGTGGCCCGTCAGGTGCAGGCGTGCCCAGGCAGGTGTGGCTGTGTCAGGGCGTGGCTGTACAGGTGTGGCTGTGTCAGGGCGTGGCTGTACAGGTGTGGCTGTGTCAGGGCGTGGCCCGTCGGGTGCAGGCGTGCCCAGGCAGGTGTGGCTGTGTCAGGGCGTGGCTGTACAGGTGTGGCTGTGCCAGGGCGTGGCCCGTCGGGCGTGCCCAGGCAGGTGGCTCAGGTGTGGCCTGCCCCGCCCACAGGAAGCAGTGCATCGAGCTGGAGCAGCAGTTCGATTTCCTCAAGGACCTGGTGGCCGCCGTGCCCGACATGCAGGGGGACGGCGACGACCCCCACGGGGACGGCGAGCGGGGACCCCGCAGGTGAGGCACACCTGGGCACACCTGGGGACACCTGGGGACACCCCTGGGATAGCTGGGGACACCCCTGAAACAGCTGCAAAACACTCTGGGGGACACCTGGGGACACCTGGGCACACCTGGGCACACCTGGGGACACCCCTGGGATACCTGGGGACGCCCCTGGAACAGCTGCAGAACACCCTGGGGCACCTGAGGGACACCTGGGGACACCCCTGGGATAGCTGGGAACACACCTGGATACCTGGAGAACACCTGGGGACACCCCTGGACACCTGAGGGGA
>JAVTVJ010005298.1:0-14333 GCA_034509425.1 Eopsaltria australis | reverse complement strand
TACATTTTCATAAGCAGAGTGCAGCCAGTGCTGAGGGGGGCTCCAGGGAAGGGGCTGGACCTGAGGGGGAATTGAATCGCCACTTGTTCTCCTTATTGGTGCTCTTAATTATGCTAATTTCCTAAAAGCTATAAATATGTACTCACCCCTGGAGGGGCTGGGCTTTTATGGACACCTTTCCATAACTGCTCCTGAAGACCTTCAAAATAAAGATCCCCTTTTATATTACCTCCTTGCTAAAATGATCTCGAGTGTCTTTTCCAGGCTGGGGAAAAGGCAACAGTTATTTGGCACACCCAGAAGGGACACGAGAACCTGGTACCCTTCCTCTGGACCGAAAACATCCTGCAAGGAATTCCTTTCTGACAGCAATCTAAAGAATTCCCTGCCACGGGCCTGAGGTCGAGACGCCATGGTTCCAAGATCCCACAGGAGGTAGTAAAAAGGTGGTTCTTTTCGTTGTGTAGTGTGTAGTTTGTATGTGTGTGTATTGTTTATGTATTGTGTATCTGATTAAAGTCAGTAATTGTTAGCGATCCCAGGACAACCTGGCGTGGTGGTGAGAAAATTTGCTTTTGAAATCATTTCTCCAAGTTTTTCCTGTTGCCGATTTTCCAACCTGCCCCAGAGATCGGCTGGTGGGGAGGAGGAGGGTGTGTGATCTCGGCTGAGATTGTTCACTGGTAGAGAAAAGCAAATCACAGTGCGAAAGTTTATTTCATGTTTAGCACATGCGAGTTTTGAATTGAAAGCTGGCCTGGAGACATCTGGGCATGGAGCGGCCGGGGAGGCCTGGTCTGCTTCTTGGTAGGAGGTGGGGGATGGGCCCCGCTTCCTACAGGTTTGTGGAGCGGCTGGGTGTCCAGCCTGCTCCTTGGTGGGAGGCTGGGGAGAGATCCCCACTTCCTACAGGTTTGTGAAGCGGCTGGGTGCCCAGCCTGCTCCTTGGTGGGAAGCTGGGGAGAGATTCCCACTTCCTACAGGTTTGTGGAGCGGCTGGGTGCCCAGCCTGCTCCTTGGTGGGAGGCGAGTGAGAAATCCTCGCCTCCTACAGGTCTGTGGAGAGGCTGGGTGTCCAGCCTGCTCCTTAGTGGGAGGCGAGGGAGAGATCCTCGCTTCCAGCAAGTTTTGTGGAACGGCCGAGAAAGCTCGGTTCGCACCATTGTAAGGAAGGGGGAGAAGCCCCCACTTTCTATGTTCCATCTGTAAAAGTTTTTCCAAGATTTTAAGGCAGGGCGACTTCCCGGACTTCGGGACGGCTCGCGAGCAGGGCGGTCACTCCCCGTGACAGAAGCGGGGGCACGCAGCCGCTCTGAGAGGGGCGGAGGTGATTTTCCCTGCCATTGCCCTGGTCACGGCCGGGAATGCGCGGGGGAGCGGTCCCAGGAAGCGAACCGGCACCGGGGCTGCCGCTGCGCAGCGGCGGCCCTGCTCTGGCGGAGGCGGGGCCGCCGCTGCGCGGCCACGGCCCGGCTCACTCGCTGCTCCTGGGCCCCGCCCGCCCCGGCCCAGAGCGGGCCGGGAGTGTGAGATCTAAGAGCAGGAACGGCCCTATCGCACTTTCCACAGTAAGGAGCTTGTTTTAAGGACACCCGAGAGCCGCTGTGAGCAGCAGCACGGGCCGAGCGCGGGCGAGGCGGGGGTGCCCCTGGGCGGGGGTGCCCGCATGCCGCGCCCGTCCCCGGCCGTGCGAGGGCAGCGAGCGCTCTTTGTCTGCTCTGGTAAGCACTCAAAAGGGAAACACCGAGCCCAAAGAACAAGAAGCCGTTTTTAGGCTCCCTTAAACCATGCTATAAGTAAACAGAGTCCTGTGTTAACAAATATCTTAGAATGGTTTACTGAGTTAAATTTGTAAAAGACCTTCTCCTGTATCCTTGTGAGTAAAAAAGACCAAGGACTCTTTACTATTATGTAAAATAATCCTGAAACTGAGAACTAGGGCAGTCAGCAACTGAAAATTGCTGCATCCAACCAGCAGCCAAGAATTGCATACATCCAACAGTTTGCATGCAACCTCACTGTAAGTTTGTTCTGTGAAATAGAAGAACATGGACCCTATGCCATGCTTACTGAACTGGATAATGTTATTCTGAAAACGTTTGCTGTCAATCCTTAGTATGTCTGTTCCCAGCACTAACTGATAATGTATTTAAGTCTGACTGTTTGCAGACCATGGAAGAATCCTATTCCAGCAGAGCAGACCTGAAAGATGTGCCAGCCTGGGAGCTGTATGCAGATGAGAGCAGCTTCATGCGAGATGTCAAACAAAAGACAGGTTATTCAGTAACAACCACGAACCAGGTAACCATGAGAAAAGTGTTACCATCAAATGTGCCATCACAAAAAGCTGAACTGATTATATCAATGAAAGATCTAGAACTGAGCAAAGTCATCTAGAAGGAAGGAAGACTAGCAACTATTCAAGCCTAGAGACTGAGTCTATGTTGAATGAAGGGACAAAATCTTACGAGCTAAGTAAAAGAGCTTCTCATTCCAAGTCCTGACTACCCCTCACCAAATCCAAAGCTGCTGGGTAGGTTTTAAATCTACCACCTGAGTTAAGAAGACGTCTGCTCCATAGACAGCCAGAAAACAGAGACTGATACAAATTGAGATGATATGATTTAAACTGTTCCCTTTGAAATTTTATCTGTACAGTTGTAACCGTGGATTCAAATTCTGGTCCCAAATTGTATGTAACTCTCTAGTCCAAAATGTATCCAAAAAGCTCTTCTATAAGGACAACTTGTCAAAGTTGAGAATCTGGCCTGTAAAGTTTTGCCCAAGATAAAGATTGGGCCTGTGCCCATGGAGCTGTGATTCCAAATGTAATGTTTAATCATTAAAGGCTGTTGGACAAAAGCTCAAAATAGCTCTTAATTTCCTACTAGCCACAAAATCATTAACACTAGTTGTTGTTCTTTTATGCAAATCTGAATGAAAAATTTTTTTAGAAATTTGGTTGAAATTTGAAAGCAAACTCAAATTCTACACCAAGTAACTCTAAAAAGAGCTAACTGAACCTTGAATATCTTCAGTACACTCACTTCATGGTTACCAAACTGAACCTAGATAAAAGAAATGTTCATAGTAACTGTAGTTATAATTGGCATCTGTGTAACAACTAGTGGGATAGCCAGTTGTATAAACCAGAGGTATGGTTGAATGTAGAGTAGAGACTAGACAAGACAGAGTCTTGTTAGTCTCTAAAAAAGGGGGGAATGATGCCGCTTGGTTTCTGCCTTTTTTCTTTTATATGTTCTCTGTACTCTCTGCCCATATTTTTGTGGCTCTGTAGCCTACTATATTAATAGCTAGTTTTTCCAGTACCTTTCCATAGCCTTTCCCTAAGCAGAAAGACAAAACAAATTCCAGAGCTCCAAGCCCCAGGGGGTTGCAAGGCCCTGTCCCATCTCAGTTCTTCCTGGGAACCAAGGCTGAGAACAACTCTGAGGTACATTTTCATAAGCAGAGTGCAGCCAGTGCTGAGAGGGGGGCTCCAGGGAAGGGGCTGGACCTGAGGGGGAATTGAATCGCCACTTGTTCTCCTTATTGGTGCTCTTAATCAATTATGCTAATTTCCCAAAAGCTATAAATATGTACTCACCCCTGGAGGGGCTGGGCTTTTATGGACACCTTTCCATAACTGCTCCTGAAGACCTTCAAAATAAAGATCCCCTTTATATTACCTCCTTGCTAAAATGATCTCGAGTTTCTTTTCCAGGCTGGTGTGGGCAACACCGACGCTTTCACCTGGAATGCCGTGCATGGATCAAGATCCCTTCCTAGACCTGGGCTGCCATCAGCTAGAACTCTGGCTGCAAATTGTAGGGCCAAATGCCTCCTAAAACTGGCATCATGCATCTGGGGACTGAGTTTTCTTTTCACAATGGAAAATGCTTCATTGTTTGCATCAAGGCCACATATCTGGGAGTAGACAGCCGCATGCTGAAATCTCACATGGATTAAAATTCCTCACAGACCCAAGCTGCCACCGACAAGGACCCTGGCTGCCCTTGCAGGGCCAAAACCCTCCTCCAAACTGACATCAAGAAAGTGGGGGGCAGAGTTCTCTTTCTCAGAGAAAAGGGACACTCTTGTGTCCCCGCCCGAAGGCACTGTGCTCCCTGATGCCGTCTCTTCATATTCCGCATGGATTAAGATTCCTCACAGAACCAAGCTGCCACCGACAAGGACCCTGGCTGCCCTTGCAGGGCCAAAACCCTCCTCCAAACTGACATCAAGAAACTGGGGGGCAGAGTTCTGTTTCTCAGTGGAAAGGGACACTCTTGTGTCCTGGGCCTCAAGGTACCTGCCCTGGACGCCACCTGAAATCTTCAGATGGATCAAGATTATTCGGCTGACGAAGATGCCATCAACCAGGACCTAAGCCAGCACTGTAGGGCCAAACCCCACCAAACCCCACATCATGAATCTGGGGGCCCAAGTTTCTCAGTGGAAAAGTGCCACTACTTGTATCGTAGGCCCATGTCTGGGAGTCGACGGGTCAGCCTCTCCTTCCCCAAATTCTGCATGGAGCAAGATCCCTCGCAGACCCAAGCTGCCACCGACTAGGACACTGGCTGCCCTGCAGGGCCAAAACCCTCCTCCAAACTGACATCAAGAAACTGGGGGGCAGAGCTATCTTTCTCAGAGAAAAGGGACACTTTTTGTGTCCCGGCCCTAAGGCACTCTGCCCCCGGACACCACCTGAAATGCCGCATGGATCAAGATCCTTCCCAGACCCAAGCTGCCATCAACTAGAACTCTGGCTGCAATTGTAGAGATAAATGCCTCCTAAAAACTGGCGTCATGCATCTGGGAGACTGCGTTTTCTCTCACATGGAAATGCTTCATTGTTTGTATCGAAGGCCACATATCTGGGAGTTGACTGCCTCGTGCTGAAATTCCACAGAGATTAAGATTCCTCGCAGACCCAAGCTGCCACCGACTAGGACCCTGACTACCCTTGCAGGGCCAAAACCCTCCCTCCAAACTGACATCAAGAAATTTGGGGCAGAGTTCTCTTCTCAGAGAAAAGGGACACTTTTGCAGTCCGCCCTAAGGCACCAGCCCGTGATGCCGCTTTGGTTTCTGCCTTTTCTTTTATATGTTCTCTGTACCTCTGCCCATATTTTTGTGGCTCTGTAGCCTACTATATTAATAGCTAGTTTTTCCAGTACCTTCCATAGCCTTTCCCTAAGCAGAAAGACAAAACAAATTCCAGAGCTCCAAGCCCCAGGGGGTTGCAAGGCCCTGTCCTATCGCAGTTCTTCCTGGGAACCAAGGCCGAGAACAACTCTGAGGTACATTTTCATAAGCAGAGTGCAGCCAGTGCTGAGAGGGGGGCTCCAGGGAAGGGGCTGACCTGAGGGGGAATTGAATCGCCACTTGTTCTCCTTATTGGTGCTCTTAATCAATTATGCTAATTTCCTAAAAGCTATAAATATGTACTCACCCCTGGAGGGGCTGGGCTTCTATGGACACCTTTCCATAACTGCTCCTGAAGACCTTCAAAATAAAGATCCCCTTTTATATTACCTCCTTGCTAAAATGATCTCGAGTTTCTTTTCCAGGCTGGGGGAAAAGGCAACAGTTATTTGGCACACCCAGAAGGGACACGAGAACCTGGTACCCTTCCTCTGGACCGAAAACATCCTGCAAGGAATTCCTTTCTGACAGCAATCTAAAGAATTCCCTGCCACGGGCCTTAGGTCGAGACACCATGGTTCCAAGATCCCACAGGAGGTAGTATAAAGGTGGTTCTTTTCGTTGTGTAGTGTGTAGTTTGTATGTGTGTGTATTGTTTATGTATTGTGTATCTGTTTAAAGTCAGTAATTGTTAGTGATCCCAGGACAACCTGGCGTGGTGGTGAGAAAATTTGCTTTTGAAATCATTTCTCCAAGTTTTTCCTGTTGCCGATTTTCCAACCTGTCCCAGAGATCGGCTGGTGGGGAGGAGGCGGGTGTGTGATCTCGGCTGAGATTGTTCACTGGTAAAGCAAATCACAGTGCGAAAGTTTATTTCATGTTTAGCACATGCGAGTTTTGAATTGAAAGCTGGCCTGGAGACATCTGGGCATGGAGCGGCCGGGGGAGGCCTGGTCTGCGTCTTGGTAGGAGGTGGGGGATGGGCCCTGCTTCCTACAGGTTTGTGGAGCGGCTGGGTGTCCAGCCTGCTCCTTGGTGGGAGGCTGGGGAGAGATTCCCTCTTCCTACAGGTTTGTGGAGCTGCTGGGTGTCCAGCCTGCTCCTTGGTGGGAGGCTGGGGAGAGATTCCCACTTCCTACAGGTTTGTGGAGCGGCTGGGTGCCCAGCTTGCTCCTTGGTGGGAAGCTGGGGAGAGATTCACACTTCCTACAGGTTTGTGGAGCGGCTGGGTGCCCAGCCTGCTCCTTGGTGGGAGGCAAGTGAGAAATCCTCGCTTCCTACAGGTTCGTGGAGAGGCTGGGTGTCCAGCCTGCTCTAGTGGGAGTATGAGGGAGAGATCCCGCCTAAAGGGTGCCTTTGTGGAACGCTGAGAAAGCCCGTCACAGCACTAATAAGGGAAGGGGAGAAGCCCCCACTTCTATGCGTTCCATCTGTAAAAAAGTTTTTCCAAGATTTTAAGGCAAGGGCGACTCCCGGACTTCCGGGACGGCTCCGCGAGCAGGGCGGTCACTCCACCGTGACAGAAGCTGGGCACCAGCCGCTCTGAGAGGGGCGGAGGTGATTCCTGCCATTGCCCTGGTCACGGCCGGGGGATGCGCTGGGGAGCGGTCCCAGGAAGCGAACCGGGACCGGGGCTGCCGCTGCGCTGCTTCGGCCCTGCTCTGGCGGAGGCGGGGCCGCCGCTGCGCGGCCACGGCCCGGCTCACTCGCTGCTCCTGGGCCCCGCCCGCACCGGCCCAGAGCTGGCCGGGAGTGTGAGATCTAAGAGCAGGAACGGCCCTATCGCACTTTCCACAGTAACGAGCTTGTTTTAAGGACACCCGAGAGCCGCTGTGAGCAGCAGCACGGGCCGAGCGCGGGCGAGCCGGGGTGCCCCTGGGCGGGGGTGCCCGCATGCCGCGCCCGTCCCCGGCCGTGCGAGGGCAGCGAGCGCTCTTTGTCTGCTCTGGTAAGCACTCAAAAGGGAAACACCGAGCCCAAAGAACAAGAAGCCGCTTTTAGGCTCCCTTAAACCATGCTATAAGTAAGCAGAGTCCTGTGTTAACAAATATCTTAGAATGGTTTACTGAGTTAAATTTGTAAAAGACCTTCTCCTGTATCCTTGTGAGTAAAAAAGACCAAGGACTCTTTACTATTATGTAAAATAATCCTGAAACTGGAGGAACTAGGGCAGTCAGCAACTGAAAATTGCTGCATCCAACCAGCAGCCAAGAATTGATACATCCAACAGTTGCATGCAACCCACTGTAAGTTTGTTCTGTGAAATATAGAAGACATGGACCCTATGCCATGCTACTGAAACTGGATAATGTTATTCTGAAAACGTTTGCTGTCAATCCTAGTATGTCTGTTCCCAGCACTAACTGATAATGTATTTAAGTCTGACTGTTTGCAGACCATGGAAGAAGCCTATTCCAGCAGAGCAGACCTGAAAGATGTGCCAGCCTGGGAGCTGTATGCAGATGAGAGCAGCTTCATGCGAGATGGCAAACAAAAGACAGGTTATGCAGTAACAACCACGAACCAGGTAACCATGAGAAAAGTGTTACCATCAAATGTACCATCACAAAAAGCTGAACTGATTATATCAATGAAAGATCTAGAACTGAGCAAAGTCATCTAGAAGGAAGGAAGACTAGCAACTATTCAAGCCTAGAGACTGAGTCTATGTTGAATGAAGGGACAGTAATCTTACGAGCTAAGTCAAAAGAGTCATTCCAAGTCCTGACTACCCTCACCAAATCCAAAGCTGCTGGCAGAGAGCCTTGAATTCACTGCTCCAGAGTTAAGAAGACGCCTGCTCCATAGACAGCCAGAAAACAGAGACTGATACAAATTGAGATGATATGATTTAAACTGTTCTTTTGTACCTCTTATCTGTACAGTTGGTAACCGTGATTCAAATTTGGTCCTAAAATTTGCATGTAACTCTAGTCCAAAATGTATCCAAAAGCTCTTCATAAGGACAACTTGTCAAAGTTGAGAATCTGGCCTGGTAAGTTTTGCCCCAAGATAAAGATTGGGCCTGTGCCCATGGAGCTGTGATTCCAAATGTAATGTTTAATCATATTAAAGGCTGTTGACAAAACAAAATAGCTCTTAATTTCCTACTAGCCACAAAATCATTAACACTAGTTGTTGTTCTTATGCAAATCTGAATGAAAAATTTTTTTAGAAATTTGGTTGAAATTTGAAAGCAAACTCAAATTCTACACCAAGTAACTCTCAAAAGAGCTTACTGAACCTTGAATATCTTCAGTACACTCACTTCATGGTTACCAAACTGAACCTAGATAAAAGAAATGTTCATAGTAACTGTAGTTATAATTAGCATCTGTGTAACAACTAGTGGGATAGCCAGTTGTATAAACCAGAGGTATGGTTGAATGCAGAGTAGAGACTAGACAAGACAGAGTCTTGTTAGTCTCTAAAAAAGGGGGGAATGATGCCGTTTGGTTTCTGCCTTTTTTCTTTTATATGTTCTCTGTACTCTCTGCCCATATTTTTGTGGCTCTGTAGCCTACTATATTAATAGCTAGTTTTTCCAGTACCTTTCCATAGCCTTTCCCTAAGCAGAAAGACAAAACAAATTCCAGAGCTCCAAGCCCCAGGGGGTTGCAAGGCCCTGTCCTATCTCAGTTCTTCCTGGGAACCAAGGCCGAGAACAACTCTGAGGTACATTTTCATAAGCAGAGTGCAGCCAGTGCTGAGAGGGGGCTCCAGGGAAGGGGCTGGACCTGAGGGGGAATTGAATCGCCACTTGTTCTCCTTATTGGTGCTCTTAATTATGCTAATTTCCTAAAAGCTATAAATATGTACTCACCCCTGGAGGGGCTGGGCTTTTATGGACACCTTTCCATAACTGCTCCTGAAGACCTTAAAAATAAAGATCCCCTTTTATATTACCTCCTTGCTAAAATGATCTCGAGTTTCTTTTCCAGGCTGGGGGAAAGGCAACACCGGACGCCACCTGAAATGCCGCATGGATCAAGATCCTTCCCAGACCCAAGCTGCCATCGCTAGAACTCTGGCTGCAATTGTAGGGCTAAATGCCTCCTAAAAACTGGCATCATGCATCTGGGGGACTGAGTTTTCTTTCACATGGAAATGCGCCATTGTTTGCATCGAAGGCCACATATCTGGGAGTTGACAGCCGCATGCTGAAATTCCGCATGGATTAAGATTCCTCGCAGACCCAAGCTGCCACCGACAGGGACCCTGGCTGCCCTGGTAGGGCCAAAACCCTCCTCCAAACTGACATCAAGAAACTGGGGGGCAGAGTTCTCTTTCTCAGAGAAAAGGGACACTTTCTTGTGTCCCGGGCCCTAAGGCTCTGCTCCCCGCTGCGTCTTCAAATTCCGTGCTGGATCAAGATTCCTCGTGAGACCCAAGCTGCCACCCATAGGGACCCCTGGCTGTTCTGTAAAACCCTCCCTCCAAACTGACATCACGAAACTGGGGGGCGGAGTTCTCTCAGAGAAAAGTGGGACACACTTTTTGTGTCCCGGCCCTAAGGCACTCTGCTCCGGACGCCTACCTGAAATTCGCCAGATGGATCAAGATTATTCGCTGACGCTAAGATGCCAACCAGGGACCTCGGTTGCATTTGTAGGGCTAAAACCCTCCACCAACCTGACATCATGAATCTGGGGGCCTAAGTTTTCTTTCACATGGAAAAGTGCCATCGTTTGTATCGAAGCCCCATGTCTGGGAGTCGACTGCCGCCTCTTCAAATTCCGCATGGAGCAAGATCCCCCTCAGACCCAAGCTGCCACCGACAGGGACCCTGGCTGCCCTTGCAGGGCCAAAACCCTCCTCCAAACTGACATCAAGAAACTGGGGGGCAGAGTTCTCTTTCTCAGAGAAAAGGGACACTTTGTGTCCCTGCCCTAAGGCACTCTGCCCCGGACGCCACCTGAAATTCCGTGATGGATCAAGATTATCAGCTGACGCAAGATGCCATCACAACCAGGACTCTGGTTGCATTTGTAGGGCCAAACCCTCCACCAAACTGACATCATGAATCTGGGGGCCCAAGTTTTCTTTCACGTGGAAAAGTGCCATCATTTGTGGTCAGAGGGTCTCATGTCTGGGAGCTCACTGCCGCCTCTTCAAATTCCGCATGGAGCAAGATCCCTCACAGGCCCAAGCTGCCACCGACTAGGACCCTGGCTGCCCTTGCAAGGCCAAAACCCTCCTCCAAACTGACATCAAGAAACTGGGGGGCAGAGTTCTCTTTCTCAGAGAAAAGGGACACTTTTTGTGTCCCGGCCCTAAGGCACTGTGCTCCCGGACGCCACCTGAAATGGCACATAAATCAAGATCCTTCCCAGACCCAAGCTGCCATCAGCTAGAACTCTGCCTGCAATTGTAGGGCTAAATGCCTCCTAAAAACTGGCATCATGCATCTGGGGGACTGAGTTTTCTTTCACATGGAAAAGCGTCATTGTTTGTATCGAAGGCCACATATCTGGGAGTTGATAGCCGCATGCTGAAATTCCGCATGGATTAAGATTCCTCGCAGACCCAAGCTGCCACCGACAAGGACCCTGGCTGCCCTTGCAGGGCCAAAACCCTCCTCCAAACTGACATCAAGCTACTGGGGGGCAGAGTTCTCTTTCTCAGAGAAAAGGGACAATTTTTTGTCCCGGCCCCAAGGGACTGTTC
Organism: Eopsaltria australis; assembly: GCA_034509425.1. Taxonomy (NCBI): domain Eukaryota; kingdom Metazoa; phylum Chordata; class Aves; order Passeriformes; family Petroicidae; genus Eopsaltria; species Eopsaltria australis. The sequence goes on along the minus strand of JAVTVJ010005298.1, from coordinate 3,515 downwards.
GCCCTGGGTGATGCCGTTCTTGGTTTCTGGCCTTTTTCTTTATATGCTCTGTACCCCTCTGCACATATTTTTGTGGCTCTGTAGCCTACTATATTAATAGCTAGTTTTTCCAGTACCTTCCATAGCCTTTCCCTAAGCAGAAAGACAAAACAAATTCCAGAGCTCCAAGCCCCAGGGGGTTGCAAGGCCCTGTCCTATCGCAGTTCTTCCTGGGAACCAAGGCCGAGAACAACTCTGAGGTACATTTTCATAAGTAGAGTGCAGCCAGTGCTGAGAGGGGGGCTCCAGGGAAGGGGCTGGACCTGAGGGGGAATTGAATCGCCACTTGTTCTCCTTATTGGTGCTCTTAATCAATTATGCTAATTTCCCAAAAGCTATAAATATGTACTCACCCCTGGAGGGGCTGGGCTTTTATGGACACCTTTCCATAACTGCTCCTGAAGACCTTCAAAATAAAGATCCCCTTTATATTACCTCCTTGCTAAAATGATCTCGAGTTTCTTTTCCAGGCTGGGGGAAAAGGCAACAGTTATTTGGCACACCCAGAAGGGACACGAGAACCTGGTACCCTTCCTCTGGACCGAAAACATCCTGCAAGGAATTCCCTTCTGACAGCAATCTAAAGAATTCCCTGCCACGGGCCGGAGGTCGAGACACCATGGTTCCAAGATCCCACAGGAGGTAGTATAAAGGTGGTTCTTTTCTTTGTCTAGTGTGTAGTTTGTATGTGTGTGTATTGTTTATGTATTGTGTATCTGTTTAAAGTCAGTAATTGTTAGCGATCCCAGGACAACCTGGCGTGGTGGTGAGAAAATTTGCTTTTGAAATCATGTCTCCAAGTTTTTCCTGTTGCTGATTTTCCAACCTGCCCCAGAGATCGGCTGGTGGGGAGGAGGCGGGTGTGTGATCTCGGCTGAGATTGTTCACTGGTGGAGAAAAGCAAATCACAGTGCTAAAGTTTATTTCATGTTTAGCACATGCGAGTTTTGAATTGAAAGCTGGCCTGGAGACATCTGGGCATGGAGCGGCCGGGGGAGGCCTGGTCTGCTTCTTGGTAGGAGGTGGGGGATGGGCCCCGCCTCCTACAGGTTTGTGGAGCGGCTGGGTGTCCAGCCTGCTCCTTGGTGGGAGGCTGGTGAGAGATTCCCACTTCCTACAGGTTTGTGGAGCGGCTGGGTGTCCAGCCTGCTCCTTGGTGGGAGGCTGGGGAGAGATTCCCACTTCCTACAGGTTTGTGGAGCGGCTGGGTGTCCAGCCTGCTCCTTGGTGGGAGGCTGGGGAGAGACTCCCACTTCCTACAGGTTTGTGGAGCGGCTGGGTGTCCAGCCTGCTCCTTGGTGGGAGGCTGGGGAGAGATTCCCACTTCCTACAGGTTTGTGGAGCGGCTGGGTGCCCAGCCTGCTCCTTGGTGGGAGGCGAGTGAGAAATCCTCGCTTCCAGCAAGTTTTGTGGAACGGCTGAGAAAGCTCGGTTCGCACCATTGTAAGGGAAGGGGGAGAAGCCCCCACTTTCTATGTTCCATCTGTAAAAAGTTTTTCCAAGATTTTATGGCAAGGGCGACTCCCGGACTTCCGGGACGGCTCCGCGAGCAGGGCGGTCACTCCCCCGTGACAGAAGCGGGGCACCAGCCACTCTGAGAGGGGCGGAGGTGATTCCTGCCATTGCCCTGGTCACGGCTGGGGGATGCGCGGGGGAGCGGTCCCAGGAAGCGAACCGGGACCGGGGCTGCCGCTGCGCTGCTTCGGCCCTGCTCTGGCGGAGGCGGGGCCGCCGCTGCGCGGCCACGGCCCGGCTCACTCGCTGCTCCTGGGCCCCGCCCGCACCGGCCCAGAGCGGGCTGGGAGTGTGAGATCTAAGAGCAGGAACGGCCCTATCGCACTTTCCACAGTAACGAGCTTGTTTAAAGGACACCCGCGAGCCGCTGTGAGCAGCAGCACGGGCCGAGCGCGGGCGAGCCGGGGGTGCCCCTGGGCGGGGGTGCCCGCATGCCGCGCCCGTCCCCGGCCGTGCGAGGGCAGCGAGCGCTCTTTGTCTGCTCTGGTAAGCACTCAAAGGGGAAACACCGAGCCCAAAGAACAAGAAGCCGTTTTAGCTCCCTTAAAACCATGCTATAGTAAGCAGAGGTCCTTGTGTAACATATCTTAGGAATTGTTTACTGAGATTAAATTTGTAAAAGACCTTCTACCGTATCCTTGTGGAGTAAAAACAAGGACTCTTTACTATATGTAAAATAATCCTGTTAAATGGTAACTTAGGGCAGTCAGCAACTGAAAATTGCTGCATCCAACCAGCAGCCAAGAATTGATACATCCAACAGTTGCATGCAACCAACTGTAAGTTTGTTCTGTGAACATAGAAGACATGGACCCTATGCCATGCTACTGAAACTGGATAATGTTATTCTGAAAACGTTTGCTGTAAATCCTAGTATGTCTGTTCCCAGCACTAACTGATAATGTATTTAAGTCTGACTGTTTGCAGACCATGGAAGAAGCCTATTCCAGCAGAGCAGACCTGAAAGATGTGCCAGCCCGGGAGCTGTATGCAGATGAGAGCAGCTTCATGCGAGATGGCACACAAAGAACAGGTTATGCGTAACAACCACGAACCAGGTAACCATGAGAAAAGTGTTACCATCAAATGTACCATCACAAAAAGCTGAACTGATTATATCAATGAAAGATCTAGAACTGAGCAAAGTCATCTAGAAGGAAGGAAGACTAGCAACTATTCAAGCCTAGAGACTGAGTCTAAGTTGAATGAAGGGACAGTAATCTTACGAGCTAAGTAAAAAGAGTCATTCCAAGTCCTGACTACCCTCACCAAATCCAAAGCTGCTGGCAGAGAGCCTTGAATTCACTGCTCCAGAGTTAAGAAGACGTCTGCTCCATAGACAGCCAGAAAAACAGAGACTGATACAAATTGAGATGATATGATTTAAACTGTCTTTTGTACCTCTTATCTGTACCGTTGGTAACGCTTGATCAAATTTGGTCCTAAAATTTGCATTAACTCAGTCCAAATGTATCCAACGCTCTTCATAAGACAACTTGTCAAAAGTGAGAATCTGGCCTGGTAAGTTTTGCCACAAGATTAAGATTGGGCCTGTGCCCATGGAGCTGTGATTCCAAATGTAATGTTTAATCATATTAAAGGCTGTTGACAAAACAAAATAGCTCTTAATTTCCTACTAGCCACAAAATCATTAACACTAGTTGTTGTTCTTATGCAAATCTGAATGAAAAATTTTTTTAGAAAATTGGTTGAAATTTGAAAGCAAACTCAAATTCTACACCAAGTAACTCTCAAAAGAGCTTACTGAACCTTGAATATCTTCAGTACACTCCTTCATGGTTACCGAACTGAACCTAGATAAAAGAAATGTTCATAGTAACTGTAGTTATAATTAGCATCTGTGTAACAACTAGTGGGATAGCCAGTTGTATAAACCAGAGGTATGGTTGAATGCAGAGTAGAGACTAGACAAGACAGAGTCTTGTTAGTCTCTAAAAAAG
>JAVTVJ010005295.1:0-12004 GCA_034509425.1 Eopsaltria australis | reverse complement strand
GCAAGGAATTCCTTTCTGACAGCAATCTAAAGAATTTCCCTGCCACGGGCCTGAGGTCGAGACACCATGGTTCCAAGATCCCACAGGAGGTAGTATAAAGGTGGTTCTTTTTGTTGTGTAGTGTGTAGTTTGTATGTGTGTGTATTGTTTATGTATTGTGTATCTGTTTAAAGTCAGTAATTGTTAGCGATCCCAGGACAACCTGGCGTGGTGGTGAGAAAATTTGCTTTTGAAATCATTTCTCCAAGTTTTTCCTGTTGCCGATTTCCAACCTGCCCCAGAGATCGGCTGGTGGGGAGGAGGCGGGTGTGTGATCTCGGCTGAGATTGTTCACTGGTAGAGAAAAGCAAATCACAGTGCGAAAGTTTATTTCATGTTAAGCACATGCGAGTTTTGAATTGAAAGCTGGCCTGGAGACATCTGGGCATGGAGCGGCCGGGGGAGGCCTGGTCTGCTTCTTGGTAGGAGGTGGGGGATGGGCCCCGCTTCCTACAGGTTTGTGGAGCGGCTGGGTGTCCAGCCTGCTCCTTGGAGAGGCTGGAGAGATTCCCACTTCTAGCAGGTTTGTGGAGCGGCTGGGTGTCGCCTGCTCCTTGGTGCGCAGGCGGGGAGAGATTCCACTTCCACAGTTGTGGACGGCTGGTGTGCCAGCCTGCCTCCTTGTGGGAGCTGGGCAGAGCATCCACTTCCTACAGGTTTGTTGGAGCGGCTGGTGACCGAGCCTGCTCCTTGTGGAAGCTGCGAGAGATTCCCACTTCCACAGTTTGGGAGCGGCTGGTGCCCAGCCTGTCCTAGGTGCGGAGGCGAGTGAGAAGGCTCGCTTCCACAGTCTGTGGAAGAGCGCGGGTGTCCAGCCTGCCTTAGTGGAGGCGCAGGAGAAATCCTCGTTCCAGCAAAGTTTGTAGAACGGCCAAGAAAGCCGGTTCGCAACCATTTAAAGGGGAGAAAGCCCCACTTCTATGTTCCATCTGTAAAGTTTTCCAAGATTTTAAGGCAAGGGCGACTCCCGGACTTCCGGACGGCTCCGCGAGCAGGGCGGTCACTCCCCCGTGACAGAAGCGGGGCACCAGCCGCTCTGAGAGGGGCGGAGGTGATTCCTGCCATTGCCCTGGTCACGGCCGGGGGATGCGCGGGGGAGCGGTCCCAGGAAGCGAACCGGACCGGGGCTGCCGCTGCGCTGCTTCGGCCCTGCTCTGGCGGAGGCGGGGCCGCCGCTGCGCGGCCACGGCCCGGCTCACTCGCTGCTCCTGGGCCCCGCCCGCACCGGCCCAGAGCGGGCCGGGAGTGGGAGATCTAAGAGCAAGGAACGGCCCTATCGCACTTTCCACAGTAACGAGCTTGTTTTAAGGACACCCGAGAGCCGCTGTGAGCAGCAGCACGGGCCGAGCGCGGGCGAGCCGGGGTTGCCCCTGGGCGGGGTGCCCGCATGCCGCGCCCGTCCCCGGCCGTGCGAGGGCAGCGAGCGCTCTTTGTCTGCTCTGGTAAGCACTCAAAAGGGAAACACCGAGCCCAAAGAACAAGAAGCCGTTTTTAGGCTCCCTTAAACCATGCTATAAGTAAGCAGAGTCCTGTGTTAACAAATATCTTAGAATGGTTTACTGAGTTAAATTTGTAAAAGACCTTCTCCTGTATCATTGTGAGTAAAAAAGACAAAGGACTCTTTACTATTATGTAAAATAATCCTGAAACTGGAGAACTAGGGCAGTCAGCAACTGAAATTTGCTGCATCCAACCAGCAGCCAAGAATTGATACATCCAACAGTTGCATGCAACCCACTGTAAGTTTGTTCTGTGAACATAGAAGACATGGACCCTATGCCATGCTACTGAAACTGGATAATGTTATTCTGAAAACGTTTGCTGTCAATCCTAGTATGTCTGTTCCCATCACTAACTGATAATGTATTTTAGTCTGACTGTTTGCAGACCATGGAAGAAGCCTATTCCAGCAGAGCAGACCTGAAAGATGTGCCAGCCTGGGAGCTGTATGCAGATGAGAGCAGCTTCATGCGAGATGGCAAACAAAAGACAGGTTATGCAGTAACAACCACGAACCAGGTAACCATGAGAAAAGTGTTACCATCAAATGTACCATCACAAAAAGCTGAACTGATTATATCAATGAAAGATCTAGAACTGAGCAAAGTCATCTAGAAAGAAGGAAGACTAGCAACTATTCAAGCCTAGAGACTGAGTCTATGTTGAATGAAGGGACAGTAATCTTACGAGCTAAGTAAAAAGAGTCATTCCAAGTCCTGACTACCCTCACAAAATCCAAAGCTGCTGGCAGAGAGACTTGAATTCACTGCTCCAGAGTTAAGAAGACGTCTGCTCCATAGACAGCCAGAAAACAGAGACTGATACAAATTGAGATGATATGATTTAAACTGTTCTTTTGTACCTCTTATCTGTACAGTTGGTAACCGTGATTCAAATTTGGTCCTAAAATTTGCCATGTAACTCTAGTCCAAAATGTCCAAAAGCTCTTCATAAGGACAACTTGTCAAAGTTGAGAATCTGGCCTGGTAAGTTTTGCCCCAAGATAAAGATTGGGCCTGTGCCCATGGAGCTGTGATTCCAAATGTAATGTTTAATCATATTAAAGGCTGTTGACAAAAAAAAATAGCTCTTAATTTCCTACTAGCCACAAAATCATTAACACTAGTTGTTGTTCTTATGCAAATCTGAATGAAAAATTTTTTTAGAAATTTTGTTGAAATTTGAAAGCAAACTCAAATTCTACACAAAGTAACTCTCAAAAGAGCTTACTGAACCTTGAATATCTTCAGTACACTCACTTCATGGTTACCAACTGAACCTAATATAAAAAAAATTTTTATAGTAACTTATATAATTAGCATCTGTTTTGTAACAACTAGTGGATAGCTCATTGTATAAACCAAGCGTATGTTGGAATGCAGAGAGAGACTAGACAGAACAGAGTCTTGTAGTCTCTAAAAAAGCGGGGGAATGATGCCGTTTGGTTTCTGCCTTTTTTCTTTGATATGTTCTCTGTACTCTCTGCACATATTTTTGTGGCTCTGTAGCCTACTATATTAATAGCTAGTTTTTCCAGTATCTTTCCATAGCCTTTCCCTAAGCAGAAAGACAAAACAAATTCCAGAGCTCCAAGCCCCAGGGGGTTGCAAGGCCCTGTCCTATCTCAGTTCTTCCTGGGAACCAAGGCCGAGAACAACTCTGAGGTACATTTTCATAAGCAGAGTGCAGCCAGTGCTGAGAGGGGGGCTCCAGGGAAGGGGCTGGACCTGAGGGGGAATTGAAACGCCACTTGTTCTCCTTATTGGTGCTCTTAATCAATTATGCTAATTTCCTAAAAGCTATAAATATGTACTCACCCCTGGAGGGCTGGGCTTTTATGGACACCTTTCCATAACTGCTCCTGAAGACCTTCAAAATAAAGATCCCCTTTTATATTACCTCCTTGCTAAAATGATCTCGAGTTTCTTTTCCAGGCGGGGGGAAAGCAACACCGGACGCCACCTGAAATGCCGCATGGATCAAGATCCTTCCCAGACCCAAGCTGCCATCAGGTAGAACTCTGGCTGCAATTGTAGGCTAAAATTGCCTCCTAAAAGCTGCATTCATGGCATCTGGGGACGGAGTTTCTTTCACATGAAATGCGCCATTGTTTGCAAGCAAGGCCACATATCTGCGAGTTGACAGCCTCATGCTGAAATTCCGCATGATTAAGATTCCTGCGCCAGACCCAAGCTGCCACCAACAGGGACCCTGGTGCCCTTGTAGCGGCCAAAACCCTCCTCCAAATTGACATCAGAACTGGGGCAGAGTTCTCTTTCTCAGAGAAAAGGGACACTTTTTGTGTCCCGGCCCCCCTAATGCACTGTGCTCCTGCTTCCTCCTATGATATTTCCTATGCGATTAAGATTCCTTGCAGACCCAAGCTCCACCAACAAGGACCCTGGCTGCCTTTGCAGGGCCAAAACCCTCCTCCAAACTGACATCAAGAAACTGGGGGGCAGAGTTCTCTTTCTCAGAGAAAAGGGACACTTTTTGTGTCCCGGCCCTAAGGCACTCTGCTCCCTGCTCCCTCCTGATATTCCGTATGGATCAAGATTCCTCGCAGACCCAAGCTGCCACAACAGGGACCCTGGCTGCCCTTGCAGGGCCAAAACCCTCCTCCAAACTGACATCAAGAAACTGGGGGGCAGAGTTCTCTTTCTCAGAGAAAAGGGACACTTTTTGTGTCCCGGGCCCTAAGGCACTCTGCTCCCTGCTCCTCCTGAAAGTTCCGTATTGGATCAAGATTTCCTCGCAACGACCCAAGCTGCACGACAGGACCCTGCTCCCTGGCAGCCCCAAAAAAACCCTCTCCCCAAACTGACATCAAGAAACTGGGGGCAGAGCTATCTTCTCAGAGAAAAGGGACACTTTTTGTCTGTCCCAGGCCCTAAGGCACTCTGCCTCCCGGTACGCCACCTAAATGCCGCCATGATCAAGATCCTTCCAGACCCAAGCTGCCATCAGGTAGAACTCTGGCTGCAATTGTAAGGGCTAAAATGCCTCCCTAAAAACTGCATCATGCATCTGGGGACTGAGTTTTCTTCACATGGAAATGCGCATTTGCTTTGCATCGAAAGGCCACATATCGGGAGTTGACAGCCGCATGCTTGAAATTCCGATGATTAAGATGCCTCGCCAGACCCAAGCTGCCACCAACAAGGACCCTGGCTGCCCTTGCAGGGCCAAAACCCTCCTCCAAACTGACATCAAGAAACTGGGGGGCAGAGTTCTCTTTCTCAGAGAAAAGGGACACTTTTTGTGTCCCGGCCCTAAGGCACTGTGCTCCGTGATGCCGTTTGGTTTCTGCCTTTTTTCTTTTATATGTTCTCTGTACTCTCTGCACATATTTTTCTGGCTCTGTAGCCTACTATATTAATAGCTAGTTTTTCCAGTACCTTTCCATAGCCTTTCCCTAAGCAGAAAGACAAAACAAATTCCAGAGCTCCAAGCCCCAGGGGGTTGCAAGGCCCTGTCCTATCGCAGTTCTTCCTGGGAACCAAGGCCGAGAACAACTCTGAGGTACATTTTCATAAGCAGAGTGCAGCCAGTGCTGAGAGGGGGGCTCCAGGGAAGGGGCTGGACCTGAGGGGGAATTGAATCGCCACTTGTTCTCCTTATTGGTGCTCTTAATCAATTATGCTAATTTCCTAAAAGCTATAAATATGTACTCACCCCTGGAGGGGCTGGGCTTTTATGGACACCTTTCCATAACTGCTCCTGAAGACCTTCAAAATAAAGATCCCCTTTTATATTACCTCCTTGCTAAAATGATCTCGAGTTTCTTTTCCAGGCTGGGGGAAAAGGCAACAGTTATTTGGCACACCCAGAAGGGACACGAGAACCTGGTACCCTTCCTCTGGACCGAAAACATCCTGCAAGGAATTCCTTTCTGACAGCAATCTAAATAATTCCCTGCCACGGGCCTGAGGTCGAGACACCATGGTTCCAAGATCCCACAGGAGGTAGTATAAAGGTGGTTCTTTTTGTTGCGTAGTGTGTAGTTTGTATGTGTGTGTATTGTTTATGTATTGTGTATCTGTTTAAAGTCAGTAATTGTTAGCGATCCCAGGACAACCTGGCGTGGTGGTGAGAAAATTTGCTTTTGAAATCATTTCTCCAAGTTTTTCCTGTTGCCGATTTTCCAACCTGCCCCAGAGATCGGCTGGTGGGGAGGAGGCGGGTGTGTGATCTCGGCTGAGATTGTTCACTGGTAGAGAAAAGCAAATCACAGTGCGAAAGTTTATTTCATGTTTAGCACATGCGAGTTTTGAATTGAAAGCTGGCCTGGAGACATCTGGGCATGGAGCGGCCGGGGGAGGCCTGGTCTGCTTCTTGGTAGGAGGTGGGGGATGGGCCCCGCTTCCTACAGGTTTGTGGAGCGGCTGGGTGTCCAGCCTGCTCCTTGGTGGGAGGCTGGGGAGAGATTCCCACTTCCTACAGGTTTGTGGAGCGGCTGGGTGTCCAGCCTGCTCCTTGGTGGGAGGCTGGGGAGAGATTCCCACTTCCTACAGGTTTGTGGAGCGGCTGGGTGCCCAGCCTGCTCCTTGGTGGGAAGCTGGGGAGAGATTCCCACTTCCTACAGGTTTGTGGAGCGGCTGGGTGCCCAGCCTGCTCCTTGGTGGGAGGCGAGTGAGAAATCCTCGCTTCCTACAGGTCTGTGGAGAGGCTGGGTGTCCAGCCTGCTCCTTAGTGGGAGGCGAGGGAGAGATCCTCGCTTCCAGCAAGTTTTGTGGAACGGCCGAGAAAGCTCGGTTCGCACCATTGTAAGGGAAGGGGGAGAAGCCCCCACTTTCTATGTTCCATCTGTAAAAAGTTTTTCCAAGATTTTAAGGCAAGGGCGACTCCCGGACTTCCGGGACGGCTCCGCGAGCAGGGCGGTCACTCCCCCGTGACAGAAGCGGGGCACCAGCCGCTCTGAGAGGGGCGGAGGTGATTCCTGCCATTGCCCTGGTCACGGCCGGGGGATGCGCGGGGGAGCGGTCCCAGGAAGCGAACCGGGACCGGGCTGCCGCAGCTGCTTCTCGCCCTGTTCTGGCGGAGGCGGGTCGCCGCTGCTGCCACGGCCCAGCTCACTCGCTGCTCCTGGGCCCCGCCCGCACAGGCCCAGAGCGGGCCGGGAGTGTGAGATGTAAGAGCAGGAACGGCCCTCTCGCACTTTCCACAGTAACGAGCTTGTTTTAAGGACACCCGAGAGCCGCTGTGAGCAGCAGCACGGGCCGAGCGCGGGCGAGCCGGGGGTGCCCCTGGGCGGGGGTGCCCGCATGCCGCGCCCGTCCCCGGCCGTGCGAGGGCAGCGAGCGCTCTTTGTCTGCTCTGGTAAGCACTCAAAAGGGAAACACCGAGCCCAAAGAACAAGAAGCCGTTTTTAGGCTCCCTTAAACCATGCTATAAGTAAGCAGAGTCCTGTGTTAACAAATATCTTAGAATGGTTTACTGAGTTAAATTTGTAAAAGACCTTCTCCTGTATCCTTGTGAGTAAAAAAGACCAAGGACTCTTTACTATTATGTAAAATAATCCTGAAACTGGAGAACTAGGGCAGTCAGCAACTGAAAATTGCTGCATCCAACCAGCAGCCAAGAATTGATACATCCAACAGTTGCATGCAACCCACTGTAAGTTTGTTCTGTGAACATAGAAGACATGGACCCTATGCCATGCTACTGAAACTGGATAATGTTATTCTGAAAACGTTTGCTGTCAATCCTAGTATGTCTGTTCCCAGCACTAACTGATAATGTATTTAAGTCTGACTGTTTGCAGACCATGGAAGAAGCCTATTCCAGCAGAGCAGACCTGAAAGATGTGCCAGCCTGGGAGCTGTATGCAGATGAGAGCAGCTTCATGCGAGATGGCAAACAAAAGACAGGTTATGCAGTAACAACCACGAACCAGGTAACCATGAGAAAAGTGTTACCATCAAATGTACCATCACAAAAAGCTGAACTGATTATATCAATGAAAGATCTAGAACTGAGCAAAGTCATCTAGAAGGAAGGAAGACTAGCAACTATTCAAGCCTAGAGACTGAGTCTATGTTGAATGAAGGGACAGTAATCTTACGAGCTAAGTAAAAAGAGTCATTCCAAGTCCTGACTACCCTCACCAAATCCAAAGCTGCTGGCAGAGAGCCTTGAATTCACCGCTCCAGAGTTAAGAAGACGTCTGCTCCATAGACAGCCAGAAAACAGAGACTGATACAAATTGAGATGATATGATTTAAACTGTTCTTTTGTACCTCTTATCTGTACAGTTGGTAACCGTGATTCAAATTTGGTCCTAAAATTTGCATGTAACTCTAGTCCAAAATGTATCCAAAAGCTCTTCATAAGGACAACTTGTCAAAGTTGAGAATCTGGCCTGGTAAGTTTTGCCCCAAGATAAAGATTGGGCCTGTGCCCATGGAGCTGTGATTCCAAATGTCATGTTTAATCATATTAAAGGCTGTTGACAAAACAAAATAGCTCTTAATTTCCTACTAGCCACAAAATCATTAACACTAGTTGTTGTTCTTATGCAAATCTGAATGAAAAATTTTTTTAGAAATTTGGTTGAAATTTGAAAGCAAACTCAAATTCTACACCAAGTAACTCTCAAAAGAGCTTACTGAACCTTGAATATCTTCAGTACACTCACTTCATGGTTACCAAACTGAACCTAGATAAAAGAAATGTTCATAGTAACTGTAGTTATAATTAGCATCTGTGTAACAACTAGTGGGATAGCCAGTTGTATAAACCAGAGGTATGGTTGAATGCAGAGTAGAGACTAGACAAGACAGAGTCTTGTTAGTCTCTAAAAAAGGGGGGAATGATGCCGTTTGGTTTCTGCCTTTTTTCTTTTATATGTTCTCTGTACTCTCTGCACATATTTTTGTGGCTCTGTAGCCTACTATATTAATAGCTAGTTTTTCCAGTACCTTTCCATAGCCTTTCCCTAAGCAGAAAGACAAAACAAATTCCAGAGCTCCAAGCCCCAGGGGGTTGCAAGGCCCTGTCCTATCTCAGTTCTTCCTGGGAACCAAGGCCGAGAACAACTCTGAGGTACATTTTCATAAGCAGAGTGCAGCCAGTGCTGAGAGGGGGGCTCCAGGGAAGGGGCTGGACCTGAGGGGGAATTGAATCGCCACTTGTTCTCCTTATTGGTGCTCTTAATCAATTATGCTAATTTCCTAAAAGCTATAAATATGTACTCACCCCTGGAGGGGCTGGGCTTTTATGGACACCTTTCCATAACTGCTCCTGAAGACCTTCAAAATAAAGATCCCCTTTTATATTACCTCCTTGCTAAAATGATCTCGAGTTTCTTTTCCAGGCTGGGGGAAAGGCAACAAGGCAACAGTTATTTGGCACACCCAGAAGGGACACGAGAACCTGGTACCCTTCCTCTGGACCGAAAACATCCTGCAAGGAATTCTTTTCTGACAGCAATCTAAAGAATTCCCTGCCACGGGCCTGAGGTCGAGACACCATGGTTCCAAGATCCCACAGGAGGTAGTATAAAGGTGGTTCTTTTCGTTGTGTAGTGTGTAGTTTTTATGTGTGTGTATTGTTTATGTATTGTGTATCTGTTTAAAGTCAGTAATTGCTAGCGATCCCAGGACAACCTGGCGTGGTGGTGAGAAAATTTGCTTTTGAAATCATTTCTCCAAGTTTTTCCTGTTGCCGAATTTCCAACCTGCCCCAGAGATCGGCTGGTGGGGAGGAGGCAGGTGTGTGATCTCGGCTGAGATTGTTCACTGGTAGAGAAAAGCAAATCACAGTGCGAAAGTTTATTTCATGTTTAGCACATGCGAGTTTTGAATTGAAAGCTGGCCTGAGACATCTGGGCATGGAGCGGCCGGGGGAGGCCTGGTCTGCTTCTTGGTAGGAGGTGGGGGATGGGCCCCGCTTCCTACAGGTTTGTGGAGCGGCTGGGTGTCCAGCCTGCTTCTTGGTAGGAGGTGGGGGATGGGCCCCGCTTCCTACAGGTTTGTGGAGCGGCTGGGTGTCCAGCCTGCTCCTTGGTGGGAGGCTGGGGAGAGAGTCCCACTTCCTACAGGTTGTGGAGCGGCTGGGTGTCCAGCCTGCTCCTTGGTGGGAGGCTGGGGAGAGATTCCCACTTCCTACAGGTTTGTGGAGCGGCTGGGTGCCCAGCCTGCTCCTTGGTGGGAGGCGAGTGAGAAATCCTCGCTTCCTACAGGTCTGTGGAGAGGCTGGTGTCCAGCCTGCTCCTTAGTGGGAGGCGAGGGAGAGATCCTCGCTTCCAGCAAGTTTTGTGGAACGGCCGAGAAAGCTCGGTTCGCACCATTGTAAGGGAAGGGGGAGAAGCCCCCACTTTCTATGTTCCATCTGTAAAAGGTTTTTCCAAGATTTTAAGGCAAGGGCGACTCCCGGACTTCCGGGACGGCTCCGCGAGCAGGGCGGTCACTCCCCCGTGACAGAAGCGGGGCACCAGCCGCTCTGAGAGGGGCGGAGGTGATTCCTGCCATTGCCCTGGTCACGGCCGGGGATGCGCGGGGGAGCGGTCCCAGGAAGCGAACCGGCACCGGGGCTGCCGCTGCGCTGCTTCGGCCCTGCTCTGGCGGAGGCGGGGCCGCCGCTGCGCGGGCACGGCCCGGCTCACTCGCTGCTCCTGGGCCCCGCCCGCACCGGCCCAGAGCGGGCCGGGACTGTGAGATCTAAGAGCAGGAACGGCCCTATCGCACTTTCCACAGTAACGAGCTTGTTTTAAGGACACCCGAGAGCCGCTGTGAGCAGCAGCACGGGCCGAGCGCCGGCGAGCCGGGGGTGCCCCTGGGCGGGGGTGCCCGCATGCCGCGCCCGTCCCCGGCCGTGCGGGGGCAGCGAGCGCTCTTTGCTCTGGTAGGGACTCAAAAGGGAAACACCGAGCCCAAAGAACAAGAAGCTGTTTTTAGGCTCCATTAAACCATACTCGAAGTAAGCAGAGTCCTCTGTTAACAAATATCTTAGGATGGTTTACTGAGTTAAATTTGTAAAAGACCTCTCACTGTATCCTTGTGAAGTAAAAAAAGCCAAAGGACTCTTAGCTATTATGTAAAATAATCCTGAACTGGGAGAACTAGGGCAGTTCAGCAACTGAAAATTGCTGCATCCAACCAGCAGCAAGAATTGATACATCCAACAGTTTTGCATGCAACCCACTGTAAGTTTGTTCTGTGAATCATAGAAGACTGGACCTAGCCATGCTCTGAAACTGGTAATGTTATTCTGAAACGTTTGCTGTCAATCTAGTATGTCTGTTCCAGCAACTAACTGATTATGTTATTTAAGTCTGACTTGTTTTGCCAGACCATGGAGAAGCCTATTCCAGGCAGAGCAGACCTGAAAGATGTCTCAGCCTGGGAGCTGTACTGCAGATTGAGAGGCAAGCTTCATGCGAGATGGCAAACAAAAGACAGGTTATGCAGTAACAACCACGAACCAGGTAACCATGAGAAAAGTGTTACCATAAAATGTACCATCACAAAAAGCTGAACTGATTATATCAATGAAAGATCTAGAACTGAGCAAATTCATCTAGAAGGAAGGAAGACTAGCAACTATTCAAGCCTAGAGACTGAGTCTATGTTGAATGAAGGGAAAGTAATCTTACGAGCTAAGTAAAAAGAGTCATTCCAAGTCCTGACTACCCTCACCAAATCCAAAGCTGCTGGCAGAGAGCCTTGAATTCACTGCTCCAGAGTTAAGAAGACGTCTGCTCCTTAGACAGCCAGAAAAGAGAGACTGATACAAATTGAGATGATATGATTTAAACTGTTCTTTTGTACCTCTTATCTGTACAGTTGGTACGCGTGATTCAAATTTGGTCCTAAAATTTGGCATGTAACTCTAGTCCAAATTGTATCCAAAAGCTCTTCATAAGGACAACTTGTCAAAGTTGAGAATCTGGCCTGGTAAGTTTTGCCCCAAGATAAAGATTGGGCCTGTGCCCATGGAGCTGTGATTCCAAATGTCATGTTTAATCATATTAAAGGCTGTTGACAAGACAAAATAGCTCTTAATTTCCTACTAGCCACAAAATCATTAACACTAGTTGTTGTTCTTATGCAAATCTGAATGAAAAATTTTTTAGAAATTTGGTTGAAATTTGAAAGCAAACTCAAATTCTACACCAAGTAACTCTCAAAAGAGCTTACTGAACCTTGAATATCTTCAGTACACTCACTTCATGGTTACCAAACTGAACCTAGATTAAAGAAATGTTCATAGTAACTGTAGTTATAATTAGCATCTGTGTAACAACTAGTGGGATAGCCAGTTGTATAAACCAGAGGTATGGTTGAATGCAGAGTAGAGACTAGACAAGACAGAGTCTTGTTAGTCTCTAAAAAAGGGGGGAATGAGGCCGTTTGGTTTCTGCCTTTTATCTTTTATATGTTCTCTGTACTCTCTGCCCATATTTTTGTGGCTCTGTAGCCTACTATATTAATAGCTAGTTTTTCCAGTACCTTTCCATAGCCTT
>JAVTVJ010005292.1:0-23893 GCA_034509425.1 Eopsaltria australis | reverse complement strand
GGCAGGGAATGACGAGCTGGAGATGCCAGCGTGAGGAATATCCTGGATTTAACCGGGCAGGGAATGACGAGCTGGAGGTGCCAGCGTGAGGAATATCCTGGATTTAACCGGGCAGGGAATGACGAGCTGGAGATGCCAGCGTGAGGAATATCCTGGATTTCCCCATCCACGCTGGGGGATCCACGGGAGGGGCAGAGCTCTGACCCCTCGGCGTGGAGGTGAATTCCCAGCACATTCCAGAGGATCCCAGCTCCCCCCACCCTTTCCTGACGTGGATCCCATCCCTTTATCCCCCAGCGAGGGCCACCGGGAGAGCCCGGCCCGCGAGGTCCCCCCGGTCCCCCAGGAGTGCCAGGAGCCGATGGCATCGACGTGAGTGAGCAGGAGCCTGTGGGGAGGGAGGGAGGGGACAGAGGGGACAAAAGGGACATTGTGGGTGGCACAGGGCCGGGAGTGCCGCTCCCACTCCGGATTTAGGGCAGGCAGAGCTCTGCTGGTGCTGCACCCCAAATCCATCGCCGTCCACGGCTCGGGAATTGGGGTCTGGGTGGGTTTTTGGGGAATGCAGGACAAGGAGGGGTTGGGGAAGGGGAAGGGATCAGCCCCAAGTGGAGGGGGAGCTGAAGGGGACGGTGACATTCCAGAGGGGCTCCCACAGAGGGATGGGGTGGGGTTGTGGCTCTGGATGCTCCGTGGGCTGGGGAATGGGGCCGGACAGAGGGGGGCTCTGTGGGGCAGCTGAAAGTGCCCCTTTCTGTGGGATGTGGTGTTGGTTTAGTGGGATTTGTACCCAGAGCGGCCACAGAGCTTTGGAAAACTCGGAACAACCCTCAGAAAGCCCAGGACAACCCTCACAAAATCCCAGTAAAACCCTCATAAAAGCCCCCCTCACAAACCCCATCAGCCCCTCACAAAACCCCAGAAACCCCCAGAACCCCCACTAAAACCCTCACAAAATCCCACTAAAACCCTCAGAAAATCCCAGTAAAACCCTCATAAAATCCCCCCTCACAAACCCCATCAACCCCTCACAAAACCCCAGAAAATCCCTCACAAAACCCCAGTAAAGCCCCACGAAGTCCAGCAGAACCCTCACAAAACCCCCAAAAAACCCCAGTAAAGCCCCCACAAACCCCACCAAACCCTCAGTAAACCCTCACAACCCCCCCTCACAAAATCCCAGTAAAACCCTCACAAACCCCAACAAAACCCTCACAAATCCCAATAAAACCCTCACAAATCCCACTCTTCCCAACACCATCCCCATCCCACCTTTCCAGTGGGATCCAGCCCCTCTGTGGGGTGGGACAGGGATCCCGATCCCCCAGGATGGCTCTGGGGGGTGACAAATCCCTTTTCCACCTTTTCCCTCTTATCCAGGGTGACAAAGGCCCCGCTGGAGCCCCCGGCTCCCCGGTGAGTGTCCCCCCTTTCCCGCTGATCCCGCTCGTTCCAGAGGGGCTCATTCCAACCTGATCCCGCTGTTTCTCTTCCCCAGGGTGTGAAGGGCGAGCCCGGAGCCCCCGGTCCCGATGGGCCCCCAGGGAAGCCGGGAATCGATGTGAGAATTGATCCCTGTCCCCTCGAGGTGTCCCTGCCCTCGGGGTCACAGCGAGCTCCTCCTGTCCCCAGGGTCTGCCCCAAATCCAAACGTGCCCAAATCCCAATGTGCCCAAATCCCTCTGTGCCCAAATCCCTCTGTGCCCAAATCCCTCTGTGCCCAAATCCCAATGTGCCCAAATCCCTCTGTGCCCAAATCCCTCTGTGCCCAAATCCCAATGTGCCCAAATCCCTCTGTGCCCAAATCCCAATGTGCCCAAATCCAAACATGCCCAAATCCCTCTGTGCCCAAATCCCAATCTGCCCAAATCCCTTTCTGCCCAAATCCCTCTGTGCCCAAATCCCTCTGTGCCCAAATCCCTCTGTGCCCAAATCCCTCTGTGCCCAAATCCAAACGTGCCCAAATCCAAACGTGCCCAAATCCCAATGTGCCCAAATCCCTCTGTGCCCAAATCCCTCTGTGCCCAAATCCCTTTGTGCCCAAATCCCTTTGTGCCCAAATCCCTCTGTGCCCAAATCCAAATGTGCCCAAATCCCTCTGTGCCCAAATCCAAACGTGCCCAAATCCCTTTGGGACGGAGCTGAAAGCACCTTGGGAATCCCAAAGGAGCTCGGGAAGGGGTTCTGTCATCCCTTCCCACCTTTGGGAATCCCGAATGAACTCAGAAGAGTTTCTGCCACCCTTTCCCACCTTTTAAATTCCAAAAGAGTTCAGACGGAATTTCCGCCATGCCTTCCCACCTTTGGGACTCCCAAAAGAGCTCAGGAAGAGCTTCTGCCACCCCTTCCCACTTTTGGGATCCCAAATGAGCTTGGGAAGAGTTTCTGCCACCCCTTCCCACCTTTGGGAATCCCCAAAAAAGCTGAGGAAGAGCTTCTGCCACCCCTTTGCAAATTTGGGATCCCAAATGAGCTCGGGAAGAGCTTTTGCCATCCTTTCCCACCTCTGGGATTCCGAAAGAGCTCAGACGGAATTTCTGCCAGCTTTTCCCACCTTTGGAATCCCAAAAAAAGCTCAGGAATTGCTTCTGCCACCCCCTCCCACCTTTGGGAATCCCGAATGAACTCTGGAAGAGTTTCTGCCACCCTTTTCCACCTTTGGGATCCCAAATGAGCTCAGGAATTGCTTCTTCCACCCCTTCCCACCTTTGCAATTCCAAAAAAAGCTCAGGAAAAGTTTTTGCCACCCCTTCCCACCTTTGGGAATCCCAAAAGAGCTCGGGAAGAGCTTCTGCCACCCTTCCCCTCCCCTGGAATCCCAAAAAAGCTCAGGAATTGCTTCTGCCGCCCTTCCCCTCCTCTGGAATCCCAGCAGAGCTTCTCCCGTTTCCTCCTGAATAAATCTGAAGCAATTCCGTGTCCCCCACCGTCCCCGTGTCCTCGGCATTCCCGAGGTGGCACCGGTGGCACGGGGGTGGCAGGGAGGGGACGGGGCTGTCACCTCCCCCTGCCCGTCCCGGCTCCCCCGGGGGGGTCTCAGGGGAGGTTCGGGAGGGTTCCTGCCCCATCCCGGGAATAAAACCGGGATCAGGGATGGGCTGAGCTCCCCACGTGTCCGTGAAATTCCACCCTGGGGCCCTCCTGGTGGAATCAACCCAGGGAGAATTCCCGGCTGGAGAGCAGGAGGAGCGGGAATGAGGGAGCGGGAATGAGGGAGCGGGAATGAGCGGTGCCTGTGTCCCTGCAGGGCCTGACGGGAGCCAAGGGGGAGCCGGGAGCCATCGGCAGCGCCGGAGCCAAGGTGAGCCAGGGGCTGCTCCCACATTCCCGGGCTCCCACATTCCCAAATTCCCACATTCCCAATTTCCCACATTCCCAATTTCCCACCTTCCCAATTTCCCACCTTCCCAATTTCCCACATTCCAAATTTCCCACCTTCCCAATTTCCCACATTCCCAGATTCCCACATTCCCAATTTCCCTCATTCCCAATTTCCCTCATTCCCAATTTCCCTCATTCCCAATTTCCCACATTCCCAATTTCCCTCATTCCCAATTTCCCACATTCCCAATTTCCCTCATTCCCAGGTTCTCTCATTCCCAGGCTCCCTCATTCCCAATTTCCCACATTCCCAGGTTCCCTCATTCCCAGGATTTCACCTTCCCATTTTCCCACTCTCCCATTTTCCCACCTTCCCAGGCTCCCACATTCCCATTTTCGTTTCCCACCTTCCTACACTCCCACCTTCCCAATTTCCCATCTTCCCAAGTTCCCTTCTTCCCAATTTCCCACATTCCCAGGTTCCCACAGTCTCAAGATCCTTCCCAATTTCCCACCTTTCCAAGCTCACACCTTCCCAGGCTCCCTCCTTCCCAATTCCCCGCCTTCCCCGACTCCTTCCTTCCCTGGAATCCGCATTCCCAATTTCTCACCTTCCCAGGATCCCTCATTCCCAATTTCCCACCTTCTCAGGCTCCCACATTGCCAGGATTCCACATTCCCAATTTCCCACATTCCCAATTTCCCACATTCCCAAATTCCCACCTTCCCAGGCTCCCCCCTTCCCCAGCCTGGGACCATCCCCATCTCTCTGGAAGGGATCCAGGGACGCAGGAATTTGCTGATGGAATTTTCCACCCCGAGGCTGCATCCAGGGAGGGGGAATTGGAGCAGATCCTCCTTTCCCAGCTCCTGACTCTCCCTTTGTGTCCCGGCAGGGCCAGCCCGGACTCCCAGGGCCACCAGGGCTCCCTGTGAGTATCCCAAACCCCCCTGGATGCATCCTTGGCGCTGGGGTGGGAATCACCCTGCTCAGGGCAGGAATTCTGCGGGATTTGGGGAATTTGGATCCATTTTTTCCCTCTTTTTCCTGCAGGGCCCTTCACTGCCAGGACCCCCCGTAAGTTCCACGCCGGGGTTGGGGTGGGATCCCACTTGGAATTGTGCGGGAGGAGCTCAATCCTCAGCTCCTCCAGAGGGGAGGAATCGGGATGGGATCTCCCTCATTCCATGGATTTCTCTCCCTTCTTCCCAAGGGCCTTCCAGGCCAGGTTGGACTCCCCGGGGAGATCGGAGTGCTGGGACCCAAGGTGAGGAATCAGGAGAGGGCACGGAAAATCCTCCCCTCCTTCCAGAGGAGCTGCTCCTCTGCCCCTCCCAGCTCCTGGGATAACCTGGGATGATCCCAAAATGTAGGAATTCAGAGAGGGCATGGAAAATCCTCCCTTCCCTCCAGCAGGAGCTGCTCCTCTGCCCCTTCCCAGCTCCTGGGATAACCTGGGATGATCCCGAAACGTGGGAATGGAGGCTGCCACCACCCCGGGGGTGTCCCCATTCCCTCAATCCCATCAATCCCTCCCCATCCCAAATTCTCCTTCCCTTTTTTCCATCCTAGGGTGACCCCGGACCCGACGGCCCCAGGGGTCCCCCAGGCCCTCCAGGGAAACCCGTGAGTATCCCCCAAAACCTCCAGGAGGGAGAAGCTTCCCCAGGGATTTGGGGCCGGAATTCCGGCTCTCCCACCCCATTCCTTGCTCCCTGCTCCCGTAAAACCATCCTGATCCAGGATCCCATCCCGTTAAATCATGGAATGTTGATCTCCATCCCTGCAGGGGCTCCCAGGGCACCTCCAAGGCCTGGAAGGCAGTGCTGATTTCCTGGTGAGAGCTTTGTCCCCTCCTGTGTCCCCCTTGGAGCAGGAATTCCCTCCTTCCCTCCCTTCCCAAGCTTTTCCAGGTCATTCCCAACTCATCCTTGTCCCTCCTCTCCCTCCCCCAGTGTCCCACCAGCTGCCCCCCAGGTCCCAAAGGCCCCCAGGGACTGCAGGGACTGAAGGTAAGGAAGTCCTGGAGGGACTTTTGGGGGAAAAAATTGGGAATTGTCACCTGCAGGATGTGGACAGGGATCTCTGGAGGGAAAGGTCCCTGTGGGTCCCCAGCCCTTTCCTGGGGGTGGCACCCTGAGCCAAAGTCCCAACCCCGGCTGTGTCACCACCTGGAGGTGTCACCTGTGGGATTCTGGACCCCCCAATGTCACCTGTGGGATTCTGAGCCCCTTCCCGATGTCACCTGTGGGATTCTGAGCACCCCTGGTGGCACCTGTGGGATTCTGAGCCCCTTCCCGATGTCACCTGTGGGATTCTGAGCACCCCCCCCCCAATGTCCCCAATGGGATTCTGAGCCCCTTCCCGATGTCACCTGTGGGATTCTGAACCCCCCCTTCCAATGTCCCCTGTGGGATTCTGAGCCACCTCAATGTCCCCAATGGGATTCTGAGCCTCTCAATGTCACCTGAGTCTCCCAATGTCCCCAGTGGGATTCTGAACCCGTTCCATGTCACCTGTGGGATTCGGACCCCCAATGTCCCCTGTGGGATTCTGAACCCCCCCCTCCAATGTCCCCAGTGGGATTCTGAAGCCCCCTCAATGTCCCCAAGTGGATTCTGAGCCCCCCAATGTCACCCGAGTCTCCCAATGTCCCCAGTGGGATTCTGAGCCCCCCAATGTCACCCGAGTCTCCCAATGTCCCCAGTGGGATTCTCCACCCCTCCCTGTCCCCGCTGGGCTCCCAGGCTGGGCTGTGCTGCCAGGGTGGCTCTGGGGGACGCGGCCACCGGGGCGGTGCCACCACCCTGCAGCTCTGCCAGGGATTTTCCTCATGGATTTCCTCTCCCCCCTCAGGGACACAGAGGCCGCCCCGGCGCCCTCGGAGAGCCTGGGAAGCAGGGAGAGCCGGTGAGTGCTCCAGAAGGATCCCGAAAGGATCCCAGTAGGATCCCAGCAGGATCCCAGTAAGATCCCAGCTGTGGGGCTGGAATCAGAGAAGGAGTTTTGGGAAGGGAAAAGAAGGAGGGAGGAAAGAGGAAAATGGGAAATCCCAGTAGGAATCCCAGCAGGATCCCAGCAGGATGATCCCAACAGGATCCCAGTAAGTTCCCAAAAGGATCCCAGCAGGATCCCAGTAAGATCCCAGCAGGATGATTCCAGCAGGATCCCAAAAGGATCCCAAAAGGATTCCAGTAGGATCCCAGCTGGATCCCAGCTGTGGGGCTGGACTCAGGGAAGGAGTTTTGGGAAGGGAAAAGAAGGAGGGAGGAAAGAGGAAAACAGGAAACGTGGGAATGGGAGAGCAGGGTGACCTTCCCATGGTGGCTTCCTGGGCAGGGCCACCTGTCCCTGTCCCCTGTTGGGTGTCACATGAGGGCCATGGTGTCCCCAGGGTCCCAGGTGAGGGCCATGGTGTCCCCAGGGTCCCAGGTGATGGCCATGGTGTCCCCAGTGTCCCAGGTGATGGCTGTGGTGTCCCCAGGGTGTCACGTGAGGGCCATGGTGTCCCCAGTGTCCCAGGTGATGGCCATGGTGTCCCCAGTGTCCCAGGTGACGGCCATGGTGTCCCCAGTGTCCCAGGTGATGGCCATGGTGTCCTCAGGGTCCCAGGTGATGGCCGTGGTGTCCCCAGGGCCCTTTGTCCCCTCTGTCCCCCCACCATTCCCTTTTCTCTCCATCCCCAGGGCCCCAAGGGGGACGTTGGAGCCTCTGGAGAGCAAGGAGTCCCAGGCCCTCCGGTAAATCCTTCATCCCTCTTTTCCAAGCGCTGCAGGGACTGGGGGTGGCCTCTTTGATGTCCCCAGCGCCAGCGAGGTGACACCGGCGTGTCCCCGCTCCCAGCAGAGCCTTCACCCCATCCCTCACGGATGCCACCACCTCTCCCTCTGGGTTGCTCCCAGGGAGAAATTCCGGATAAATCCCCGCTGTCCCCTGAGTCCCCCCCGTTTAATTCCCGGCGGGAATTAGAGCCGCTGGAATTCCTGGAGCACTTTGAAGATGAAAAGCAATCGCTGGGCCGGGCCCTCCACGCCAGGAAAGGGCAGAGCTGCTTTGAAGCCGCGAGCTCCGGCCCCGGGGAAGCGGCTCCGGTTTGGATTTATGGAATCGACAGCTGGAAAAGCACCTGGTGGGGGGCTCTGGAATTAGGAGGGGCTGGAATTCCTCGCGGTTGGCAAAGCCGCTGGATTCACGGGGTTTCTGTAATTGCTGCTTTCCCCCTGGGAAGGGGTTTTTTTTCCGGCTCAATTGGCTTTTCCTTCCCGCAGGGACCTCAGGGCCTCCGGGGGTACCCGGGAATGGCCGGACCCAAGGGTGAGACGGTGAGTGCCACCCCTGGCTGCGGGATCGCGCCTCCAGATCCCGCGGAGAGCATTCCCAGCAGGATCCCCCCCGCTGGGCCATCCCAGGCATGCTCCCTGTGGAGCAGGGAATTCACCTTTCCATGTTTTTTCCCCCCAGGGTCCTGCAGGCTACAAGGGCATGGTCGGGAGCGTCGGAGCGGCCGGGCGGCCGGTGGGTGCCCCCCACCCGTGGGTGCTGTGGGATCCCGCTTTTCCCCCGCTCAATCCTTGTTTTCCTCTCTCCTCCAGGGCAGGGAAGGCCCCAAGGGACCTCCTGGGGACCCTGGTGACAAGGGAGAGCTGGTAGGTGACCCCGCCCACTCAGTGCCAGTGTCCCGTTTTTCCCAGCTTGGCACCATTCCCACATGGAACGGGCTGTGCCCGGGGTGCCCTCGAGGGGCTCCTCCCGCTCCCAGCTCTGTCCCCTGCAGCAGCAGGACACTGACACTTGTCCCCTCCTGCTCTAGGGTGGCCGTGGCATCAGGGGACCCCAGGGTGACGTCGGCCCCAAGGGGGAGAACGTGAGTACAGCTGGTGGCACCTGTGCCCTGCCTGGGAGTGTCCCCCTTGTCCCTGGCTGTGCCATCCCGTGTCCTTGTCCCCTCCAGCACAAGCCTGGAATGTTCCTTTCCCTTCCCACGTTTTTTTGGGCCCCACCACCAGCCTTTGAGTCCCTTTGAGGTGTCACAGGAGTGACTTGTCACCCTTTTCAGGGTCTCCCGGGCATCGATGGCAAGGATGGCACCCCAGGGATCCCAGGAGTGAAGGTGAGGGAGTGGTAGGTGCTGGCACAGGGAATGGCACCCGCTGGGAATACCGGGAATGGCACAGGGAACGATGTCCCTTGGGATGGCACCTCCTGGCCATGGCATCAAGGACAGTGTCCCCCCTCGGGCAGGAGTCCTTGTGGGTCACCCCATTCCTGGTGACATCCTCTCTGTCCCTCGCAGGGTGGCACAGGACAGGCCGGACGCCCAGGAACGCCGGGACACCGGGGACAAGCTGTGAGTGCCCGACCCCCAGCCTG
The DNA here is from genome assembly GCA_034509425.1 of Eopsaltria australis. Lineage (NCBI taxonomy): Eukaryota > Metazoa > Chordata > Aves > Passeriformes > Petroicidae > Eopsaltria > Eopsaltria australis. Next base: position 15,201 of record JAVTVJ010005292.1, on the reverse strand, counting down.
TCCCCTGGGGGGTGACACCTCTGTGCCAGGGCCAGCACCCCATGGGGACACTGAGCTGTGCCCGGGGGTGACACCTCTGTGCCAGGGCCAGCACCCTGTGGGGACACTGAGCTGTGCCTAGGGGTTGATCCCGGCTTTGTTCCCTTAGGGATTGCCGGGCCAGCCGGGCAGCAAAGGTGGCCCAGGTGACAAGGTGGGTGACACCTCTGAGCATCCACCCCGCCGCTCCTGTCCCCTCCCTTGTCCCCTCCCTGTCCCCTCCTTGTCCCCTCCCTGTCCCCTCCCTGTCCCGCTGTCCCTGACCCGCCTCTCTGTCCCTTCCCAGGGTGAAGCGGGTCCTCGGGGCCACCCCGGTGTCACCGGTGCCCCAGGGCAGCTCGTAAGTACCGAGATGTCCCCGTGTCCCTCTCGGGGACAGTCTCGGGGTCGTTCTCTCTCTTTTCCCTTTTTTCCCGTCTCCTGGAATCAAGTGGAATTGGGACTTTATTCCCACTTTATTCCCACTCTGCTCCTCCCGGGAATCCCCCGGGATCGCTGCTCCTGTCACCACCCCGCAGCGGTGACAAGGACAGGGCCACCCCTGCCTCGGGGGAGGACAAGGAGCTCGCGCTGCCGGTGAATCCCATCTCCTGCGGGATTTTCTTTCCCAATTTTAGGGCGAGCCCGGACCTCGCGGCGAGCAGGGCCCGCAGGGTGTCCCCGGCCTGAAGGTGAGCTGGGGACACCGCGGGGGTGTGGCCGTGCCGGGGAGGGGCTGGCCCTGACCCCGCTCCTGTCCCGGTGTCCCCAGGGTGACCGCGGCGAGCGTGGCCTCGTGGGACCCCCCGGGGAGCAGGGCAGAGCGGTGAGTTGTCCCCAAAGCCGGTGAGTTGTCCCCAAAGCCGGTGAGTTGTCCCCAAAGCCGGTGAGTTGTCCCCAAAGCTGGCGAGTTGTCTCCAAAGCTGGCGAGGTGTCCCCAAAGCCGGTGAGTTGTTCACAAAGAGGAGCTGGGACACTGGGGATGCTCTGAGTTGTCCTCAAAGCTGGTGAGTTGTCCCCAAAAAGGGACTGGGACACTGGGGATACTCTGAGCTGTCCCCAAAGCTGGGCTGGGACATGGGGGAATGTTCTGAGCTGTCCCCAAAGCCAGTGAGTTGTTCCCAAATCCAGACTGGGACATGGGGGATGCTCTGAGTTGTCCCCAAAGCTGGCGAGTTGTCCCCAAAAAGGAACTGGGACAAGGGGGATGCTCTGAGCTGTCCCCAAAGCTGCTCTGGGACAAGGGAGATGCTCTGAGTTCTCCCCAAAGCTGGTGAGCTGTCCCCAAAGCTGGCCTGAGACACTGGGAATGCTCTGAGTTGTCCCCAAAGCCAGACTGCGGCATGGGGGCTGCTCTGAATTGTCCCCAAAGCAGGTGCGTTGTCCCCAAAGAGGGGCTGGGACACGGGGGATGCTCTGAGCTGTCCCCAAAGAGGGGCTGGGACACGGGGGATGCTCTGAGCTGTCCCCAAAGAGGGGCTGGGACACGGGGGATGCTCTGAGCTGTCCCCAAAGAGGGGCTGGGACACGGGGGATGCTCTGAGCTGTCCCCAGATCCAGGCTGGGACACTGGGGACGCTCAGCCCTGGCTGAGGACGGGGGATGCTGAGCCCGTTCCTATCCCACTGCCCTGCCGGGTGAGGGATTAGGGAACAGCTCAGGGATTAATGGGACCACGCTGGGTTTGGAATTTCCTCCCATCCCAGGAGGCCCCCAGCCCCTCTCCGGAGTTTTCCTGCCCTGGATAAACAGCCCCAAGGTGATTGTTGGTGCTTTTCCCGGGGACAGGAATCCATCCCTGGACAATCTCTGCTTTTGGAGTGGGTTCTCCCTGATTTTGTGCCCTGTTCCACCTCAGAGCTGGGATTTGGGATGCTGGGATCAGCTGGAGAATGGTGAACTGCCTGTGCAGTTCTTTGGGAGAATTCCGTGATGGGAAAAGGTTTTTCCATGGCCTCTCCTCACTCCTTTTCCCATTTTCCTTGGATTTCCAGGGGCCAAAGGGAGAGCAGGGCCCACCAGGGATCCCAGGACCCCAGGGCTTGCCGGGAGTCAAAGGAGACAAGGTGACAGCTCTGGGGACAGCAGGGTGGCTTCCTGGGACACTGCTCCGAGCTGGGCTCATCCCACTTTTCCTTCTTCCAGGGTTCTCCAGGGAAAACCGGCCCCAAAGGCAGCGTTGTGAGTACATCCCAGTGGCAGGGGTTTGGCAGAGCTGGGTTTAGCAGAGCTGGGTTTAACAGAGCTGGGTTTAGCAGAGCTGGGTTTAGCAGAGCTGGGTTTAGCAGAGCTGGGTTTAACAGAGCTGGGTTTAGCACTGGCTCCAGGCACCTTCTCCATGAATTCCCCCCTCATCCCAGAGTCCTTTGGAGCTGCAGAATTTGGGAATGTTCCCATCTCTCCTTGCCTTTCCTTTAGGGCGATCCCGGTGTCCACGGCCTGGCAGGGCTCAAGGGAGAGAAGGTTGGTGCTTCCAGAGGATTCCTGGGAATGCTGGGGGATCCCTGCCCGTGCTGGGATTAAATCCCAGTTCCATCTCTCAATCCCTGCTGGGTCCTCATTGCCTTTCCCGTGTCCTTTGTCCCCAGGGGGAATCAGGAGAGCCAGGACCCAAGGGACAGGTGAGTGAGGGGGCTTTGGGACACCTTGGGGGATTTTTGGGATCCTCCTGGCTGAGGGGCTGCTGATCCATGGAGCTGCTGGGGGAGGAGGGAATGTTTTCCCTGGGGATGGGGACCAGGAATCAGCCCTGGATTGGGGCTCAGCCCCAATTTTTGAGATCCAGTCCCAGATTCATCCCCAGGATCCATTTGGGATCCAGCTCTGGATTCAGGCTCAGCCCCAGTTTTTGGGATCTAGCTTTGGATTCAGGATCATCCCGTTTTTGGGGTTCAGCTCTGGATTAAGGCTCAGTTCCTGTTTGGGATCCAACCCTGGATTCAGGCTCAGCCCCAGTTTTTGGGATCCAGCCCCCGTTTAATCCCCAGCCCAGTTTGGGATCCATCCCTGGTTTAATCCCCAGCCCAGTTTGGGATCCAGCCCTGGTTTAATCCCCATCCCAGTTTGGGATCCAGCCCTGGTTTAATCCCCATCCCAGTTTGGGATCCAGCCCTGGTTTAATCCCCAGCCCAGTTTGGGATCCAGCCCTGGTTTAATCCCCAGCCCTGGTTTAATCCCCATCCCAGTTTGGGATCCAGCCCTGGTTTAATCCCCATCCCAGTTTGGGATCCAGCCCTGGTTTAATCCCCAGCCCTGGTTTAATCCCCATCCCAGTTTGGGATCCAGCCCTGGTTTAATCCCCAGCCCGGTTTGGGATCCATCCCTGGTTTAATCCCCAGCCCTGGTTTAATCCCCAGCCCAGTTTGGGATCCAGCCCCGGTTTAATCCCCAGCCTGGTTTGGGATCCAGCCCTGGTTTAATCCCCAGCCCAGGTTTAACCCCCATCCCAGTTTGGGATCCAGCCCCGGTTTAATCCCCACCCCGGTTTGGGATCCGTGTGGATTTTGGGAGTTTTTGAGCTCTCGGGGTGCAGCTCAGGCCAGGCTCAGCCCCTCACACCCCTCTCTCTCCATCCCTCCTCCATCCAGCAAGGCATCCAGGGGGATCTCGGCTTTCCCGGCCCCTCGGGGGATGCAGGAGCGCCGGGAATTCGGGGCTATCCCGGCCCGCCCGGCCCTCGGGGGCTGGTGGGGGAACGCGGAGTGCCGGGAATGCCGGGACCCCGGGGCACAGCCGTGAGTATCCCGATCCCAAAAATCCCCCCTCAGCTGCTCCAGCTCTGCAGGAATTCTCTCCTTCCCACCCAATTCCTCTGGGAATGAGCTGCTGGGAGGGCTGGGATCCTTCCTGGAAAGGAATTCTGTGTTTCCCACTGTGTGTGGCATCCATAAACCATCCCTATAAAAACAGGGATTTGCAGGGTTGGGATTTTTCCCTAAAAACCTCATTTTGGACTCAAATGCTGTGAGCGGGATGCATGGAGTGAGCTGAGCATGGAGCACTGGGACTGAACTGGGACAGAGCGGGGTGGGAAGGGGACATGGGATGCAGGGAGGGGATTGGGATTGGGATTTGGGCTGGGAAGGAGCAGGGTTGGAAGGTGATACAGGATGTAGGGAGGGGACTGGGATTGGGATTTGGGCTGGGAAGGAGCAGGGTTGGAAGGTGATACAGGATGTAGGGAGGGGACTGGGATTGGGATTTGGGGTGGGAAGGGGACATGGGATGCACGGAGTGAATCGGGATTGGGATTTGAAGGAGCAAGGTTGGAAGGTGATGTGGGATGTAGGGAGGAGCTGTGGATTGGGATTTGGGCTGGGAATGACTCTGGGGAGGAGAGAAGGAGCCAAATTCCCTTCCTGGAGCGTCCCTCTGGCAGGGCCGGGACGCTGGGGACCAGCACATCGTGGACGTGGTGCTGAAGATGCTGCAAGGTGAGGGCTGGGCGGGGCCACCACATCCCGGGGATCCCACGGATCCCATCCCGGGAATCCCATCCCATGGATCCCATCCTGGGAATCCCCATCCCATGGTTCCCATCCCGGGCGTCCCATCTCATGGATCCCGTACCATGGATCCCATCCCATGGATCCCATCCTGGGAATCCCATCCCAGGGATCCCACCCCATGGATCCCATGCATCCCATCCCAGGAATCCCATCCTATGGATCCCATCCCAGGAATCCCATCCCATGGATCCCAACCCATGGATCCCGTCCCATGGATCCCGTGGATCCCATCCCATGGATCCCATCCCATGGATCCCATGAATCCCATCCCATGGATCCCATCCCATGGATCCCATCCCATGGATCCCATCCCATGAATCCCATCCCCTGGATCCCATGGATTCCATCCCATGAATCCCATCCCCTGGATCCCATGAATCCCATCCCATGGGTCCCATCCCATGAATCCCATCCCATGAATCCCATCCCATGGGTCCCATCCCATGAATCCCATCCCATGGATCCCATGGATCCCATCCCATGGATCCCATCCCATGGGTCCCATGGATCCCATCCCATGGATCCCGTACCGTGAATCCCATGGATCCCATCCCATGCATCCCATCCCCTGGATCCCATGGATCCCCTGGATCCCATCCCGGCTCCTCTCCGCCCCACAGAGCAGCTGGCAGAGGTGGCCGTGAGTGCCAAGAGAGCCGCCCTGGGCGGGGTGGGGGCCATGGGACCCCCCGGCCCCCCCGGGCCCCCGGGGCCGCCCGGTGAGCAGGGTCCCCACGGCCCCATGGGACCCCGAGGCGTCCCCGGAATCCTGGGAGCTGCCGGGCAGATCGGGAATGTCGGACCCAAAGGTGGGTGATGGCGCCAGGGACAAACCCTCCCTGGGGGTGGCACTGCCGCCTTGTCCCCATCCCTGAGCGGGGCAGTGCCCCCCTCTCCCATCGGGGTTTCCATGGATTCATTCCCTCCTTTTTGTTCCCACAGGGAAGAGAGGAGAGAAGGGCGAGCGAGGGGAAGCCGGCCGTGGCCACCCGGGAATGCCGGGTCCTCCGGGGATCCCAGGTGAGAGCAGCGGTGTCACAGCTGGGTGGCCTTTGTCACCTTGGGGTGACGAGCTCTGCGGTGGCTGGGGACCTTCTGATCCATCCCGCAAAATCCACTTGCGTTCATCCCACAAAACCTGCACAGGTTCATCCCCTAAAACCTGCAAATTCTCATCCCATAAAACCTGCCCAGGTTTATCCTGTAAATCTGCTCAGGTTTGTCCCACAAAACTTGCATGGGTTCATCCCATAAAACCTGCACAAGCTCACCCCACAAAACCCGCCCAGATCCATCCCACAAAACCTGCCAAGGCCCATCCCACAAAACCTGCCCATGTTCATCCTGTAAATCTTCCCAGATTCATCCCACAAAACCTCACCTTTATCCCACAAAACCCACCCAAGCTCATCCTGAAAATCTTCCCGTGTTCATCCCACAAAACCTCAGGTTCATCCCACAAAACCTCAGGTTCATCCCACAAAACCTGCCCAGGTTTATCCTGTAAATCTTCCCAGATTCATCCCACAAAACCTGCCCAGGATCCTCCCGCAAAACCTGCCCAGATTCATCCCACAAAACCTTCCCAGATTCATCCCACAAAACCTCCCCAGGTTCATCCCACAAAATCTGCCCGGGTTCATCCCACAAAATCTGCCCGGGTTCATCCCACCACCTTTCTCTTCCTCCTCCCTTGCTGCCCACACCCCCACCCTCACCCCCACCATTCCCGCTCCACACCCCACCCACCCCGCTGAAGATCCCATTCCCATTGCAGGTCTCCCGGGCATTCCCGGCCACGCTCTGGACGGCAAGGCGGGCGAGCGGGGCGTGCCGGGGGCGCCGGGCGAGGCGGGCAGGCCGGGCTTGCCGGGGCCCGCGGGGCTGCCGGGCTTCTGCGAGCCGGCCGCGTGCCTGGGAGCCTCGGCCTACGCGGCCGCGCGCCTCACCGAGCCCGGCGCTGTCAAAGGACCCCTGTACTGAGGAATTCCCAAAAAAATTCCATTCCCAAAGTGACTCCGACACTGAAATTCCATGGGGAGAGGTTTCTGTGTTTTCCCACATGTTGGGATTGCTGGGATGTGAATTTTGCCTGGGAGCCTCGGCCTACGTGGCCGCACGCCTCACGGAGCCTGGTGCTGTCAAAGGCTCCCTGTACTGAGATATTCCCAAAAAAAATCCATTCCCAAAGCGACCCCGACACTGCAATTCCATGGAGAGAGATTTCCGTGTTTTCCCACTCCTTGGGATTGCTGGGATGGGGAAAACGCAGCCCCCTGGGAAGTGAATTTTCTCGGCCTACGCGGCTGCGCGCCTCACCAAGCCCGGTGCTGTCAAAGGCCCTCTGTACTGAGGAATTCCCACAAAAAATCCATTCCCAAAGTGACCACAATGCTAAAATTCCATGGGGAGAGATTCCTGTGTTTTCCCACTCCTTGGGAGTGCTGGGATGGGGAAAACACAGCTCCCTGGGAAGTGAATTTTCTTGGCCTACGCGGCCGCGCGCCTCACCGAGCCCGGCGCTGTCAAAGGACCCCTGTACTGAGGAATTCCCAAAAAAATTCCATTCCCAAAGTGACTCCGACACTGAAATTCCATGGGGAGAGGTTTCTGTGTTTTCCCACTCGTTGGGAGTGCTGGGATGTGAATTTTGCCTGGGAGCCTCGGCCTACGTGGCCGCACGCCTCACGAAGCCTGGCGCTGTCAAAGGACCCCTGTACTGAGAAATTCCCACAAAAAATCCATTCCCAAAGTGACCCCGACACTGCAATTCCATGGAGAGAGATTTCCGTGTTTTCCCACTCCTTGGGATTGCTGGGATGGGGAAAACACAGCCCCTGGGAAGTGAATTTTGCCTGGGAGCCTTGGCCTACGCGGCCGCGTGCCTCACCAAGCCCGGTGCTGTCAAAGGCCCTCTGTACTGAGAGATTCCCAAGAAAACCCCATTCCCAAAGTGACCACAATGCTAAAATTCCATGGGGAGAGATTCCTGTGTTTTCCCACTCCTTGAAATTGCTGGGATGTGAATTTTGCCTGGGAGCCTCGGCCTACGTGGCCGCACGCCTCACGAAGCCTGGCGCTGTCAAAGGACCCCTGTACTGAGAAATTCCCACAAAAAATCCATTCCCAAAGTGACCCCGACACTGCAATTCCATGGAGAGAGATTTCCGTGTTTTCCCACTCCTTGGGATTGCTGGGATGGGGAAAACACAGCCCCTGGGAAGTGAATTTTGCCTGGAAGCCTCAGCCTACGCAGAGGAGCCCAGCACCTTCAAAGGCCCCTTGTACTGAGGAATTCCCACAGAAAATCCATTCCCAAAGCCACCCCAACACTGCAATTCCATGGGGAGAAGCGTCCACGTTTTCCCCATTCTTGGGATTGCTGGGATGGGGAAAATGCAGCCCCTGGGAAGTGAATTTTGCCTGGGAGCCTCGGCGTACACGGAGGAGCCCGGCACCTTCAAAGTCCCTTGTACTGAAAAATTCCCCAAACAAATCCATTCCCAAAGCGACCCCAACGCTGAAATTCCATGGGGAGAGATTTCTGCGTTTTCCCAGTTCTTGGAATTGCTGGGATGGGGAAAATGCAGCCCCTGGGAAGTGAATTTTGACCTCCCCACCACAATTTGGGATCACCTCAAATCCCATTTTCACCCATGAGGTTCCAATCCTTCCCCTTGTGGCTTTTCCCAAAAAACCAAATTGGAATAAATTTTCCTCCCTGTGATGTTTGAAGCAGCTCATGGAAATTCCCTTTTTGTCCTTCCCTTTTTTTAGGGTTTCTTTTTTACATTGGAATTTTTAAAGCTCCCCCCCAAAAAAATCATTGATTATTTAAGAGAATTCCCAGCTCCAACTTGGTCACTCCCAGATCTGTAAATCTTTGTAAAATAGGGATAAAAATAGGAATTTTTTTATAATTATGCCGAGGAAAACACCGACTTCTGGAAAAACTGGACAATAAAACCAAGCTGGATTCTTAATAATTGGAATTCTGTGAGGAATTCTTTGGATCAAAGCAAGGCCGTGGCGGGGGTGGGGATTTTTGAGGGTTGAAGTTGCTTTTTTCTGGTGTTTTTGGGGTGTTTTTCCCATCATGGGGACAATTCCAGCCTCTCCAGAAATTCCTTAAGGGAAAGTTGTTGCTTTAGTCCCTCAAAACTGAGGAATTTCCCATCCCTGTGGCAAAAAATCACCAAAAATCCATCAAAATTCCCTTCCCTGTGCCATTTCCAAACCCAGTCCTCCCCTGGAGAAGGGAATTGCCCTTGATTTAAAAAAAAGAAAATAAATTCGGGAGCGAATTGCAAACTTTTCACTTGGAATTCAATCCAGGGAATTAAGGAGGCTCTGCAGGAATTAGGGACCAGATTCCCGGTTTTTTTCCCAAGGAAAATGTGCTCCGAATCCTCAGATCCCTCATCAATATTCATCCCATCAGGAAGCAGCTTCCAGAGAGATTCCAAAGAGTTTGAAACCCAAGTGGAGGTGGAACAGCTGGAAAACATCCAACCCTGTCCTGAATCCCAAAAAAATCCCTGTTGGGAGAGGGGAAGGAACAACCTGGATGAGCCTCCCATCCCGATCCTTCCTTCTCCTTGGAATTCCTGCTGAATTCCCGAGGAATTCCCGTTGTCCAACCCCGAGTTCCAGCTGTGCCGCACACCTGGAGCGCATCCCAGCCCTTCCCGACTTTTTTTCCCCACGAGAGGGAGCTGCCAGCCCGTGGAATTCGCTCTCCCAGCCTGGGATATTCCCGATAAACGCGGTTTTCCCTCTGGAAGAGGTTGGAGCATCGTCCGGCTTCTCTTTGGGGGGAAAAAGGAGGGAAAATCCCATTGTTTTGACCCCTTCCAGCTTTTGGGATGGACATGGAAGGGTTGGAAGGGGCTGGGAGAAGGGAATCAGGGATGGAAGGACCTGGGAAATGAGAACAGAGGGGCTGAGGGCTGAGTTCTGGTCCTGGAGCAGGGAAAAAACACTTCCAGGTGGGATTGAGGTCCGAGGTCTGATCCTGGAGCAGGGAAAAGTCACTTCCAGGTGGGACTGAGGGCAGATTTAGGGTCCTGGAACAGGGAAAAACCACTTCCAGGAGGGATTGAGAGCTGAGTTCTGATCCTGGAGCAGGGAGAAGCCACTTCCAGGTGGGACTGAGGGTGGAATTGGGGTCCTGGAGAAGGGAAAAGCTCCAGGAGGGATCAAGAGCTGGGCTGTTCTCCTGGAACATGGAAAACCACTTCCCGGAGGGATCAGGGCCTGAGTTCTGGTCCTGGAGCAGGGAAAAACCACTTCCAGGTGGGACCAAGGGCAGATTTAGGATCCTGGGACAGGGAAAAGCCATATCCAGGAGGGATTGAAGGCTGAATTTTGTTCCTGGAGCAGGGAAAAACCACTTCCAGATGGGATCAAGGGCTGCGGGCTGAGCTGTGGACCCGGAGCAGGGAAAAGCCAATTCCAGGAGGGATCAGAGACTGAGTTGTGGTCATGGAGCAGGGAAAAGCCACTTCCAGGTGGGACTGAGGATGGATTTAGGGTCCTGGAGCAGGGAAAAACCACTTCCAGAAGGGATTGAGGTCCGAGTTCTGATCCTGGAGCAGGGAAAAGCCACTCCCAGGACAGAGCCTGGGAAAGCTCTGCTGCGCCTGGGGAGCATCCAGGGAATCCCAGGAGGATTCAGGAATCCTTGGGAGCTCCTCAGTCCCACACCAGCACTCACATCCCAGGATGGGATTTGGGATGGGATTTGGGATGGGATTTGGGATGGGATGGGATGGGATTTGGGATGGGATGGGATGGGATGGGATTTGGGATGGGATGGGATGGGATGGGATCCATGGGATGGGATGGGATGGGATGGGATGGGATGGGATGGGATGGGATGGGATGGGATGGGATGGGATGGAATCCATGGGATGGGATGGGAGAGCTCCAGGCCATCCAGGGAAGCTGCTCCAGCTGATCCCGCTGCTTCCAGAGCCAGCACAGCTTCCCAAAAATTACTGAGGGCAGCGGTGAGGGAGCTTTGACCTTCCTGATCCATCCCACACATTCCCGGGAGCTGGGAATGCAGAGCCTGGCAGAGCCGGCGTCTGGGAAGACTGAAAAGATCAGGAATTAATTAAAATTCCGGGAAGCAGCCGTCTGGAGCTCCTGCCTCTCTCTCCCACCTGCTCGTGCCTCCTGGATTCTCCTGGGAGCCAGCCCGGGCCTTGTCACCTCAGCTGATCCCTGTTCCCAGACTTCCAAACCTCAGGATCCAAACCACGGCTCCTTTTCCAAGCCAAGATAGCTGGAATCTGTTCAAAATTATTCCAAGGGCTGTAAGAACCTGCTCCTGCAGCCACGGAATCCCTGGGAACACGGACGGGTGGAGTCCAGCCTTCCATGGGATGGGAAAGGCAGAGAGAGGGAAGAGGGGAAAGGGAATTGAGGAATTCCTTTGGGATCACACCAATTCCTCCTCCAGGCCTGTGACCTCCCGCAGGAATTTTCCTTTGCTTCCCAGATCCTTGAAAAGCTGTGGGAAAAGGGGAAAGGAAGAATCGGGATCAATTATAGCCTGGAATAATTAAATTAAACGGGCAGGGACACATTCCACCATCCCAGGCTGTTCCAGGCTGGTCTGCGACACTTCCAAGGCTTCTCTGGGAAATCCATCCCAGTCCCTTCCCACATTCCCAGGGAGGAATTTCTTCCCAGAATCCACACTGAACCATCTCAAAGACCTCCAAAGGACACCGAGGCCCCCTCGGTTTTCCACAGTCACCATCAGGATCCTCCTCAAATCCCATCCCAGGATCCTCCTCAAATCCCACCCCGGGATCAATCCTCAAATCCCATCCCAGGATCATCCTCAAATCCCACCCCGGGATCATCCTCAAATCCCACCCTGGGATTGTCCTCAAATCCCATCCCAGGATCCTCCTCAAATCCCAGCGTGGGATCAATCCTCAAATCCCAGCGTGGGATCAATCCTCAAATCCCACCCCGGGATTGTCCTCAAATCCCACCCTGGAATTGTCCTCAAATCCCACCCCAGGATCCTCCTCAAATCCCATCCCAGGACCATCCTCAAATCCCACCCTGGAATTGTCCTCAAATCCCACCCCGGGATCGATCCTCAAATCCCACCCCGAGTTCATCCTCAAATCCCACCCCGGGATCAATCCTCAAATCCCACCCGGATCAACCCTCAAATCCCACACTGCATTGTGCTCAAAATCCCACCCCGGGATCGATCCTCAAATCCCACCTGAATCGTCCTCAAATCCACCCCGGGATCGATCCTCAAATCCCACCCCGGGATCTATCCTCAAATCCCACCCCGGGATCGATCCTCAAATCCCACCCTGGAATTGTCCTCAAATCCCACCCTGGGATTGATCCTCCTCAAATCCCACCCCGGGATCAATCCTCAAATCCCACCCTGGCATTGTCCTCAAATCCCACCCGGTGCCATTCCCGAGTTCCATGAATAATTCAGGAATCCCAGGAAAGCTTCCCGGAGCTATTGATGAGCCCAAATCACCTGGAGGAGGTGAAGATGAGCTAATCACCGTTTGTTCTCTCTCGATAGCTGATTAACCGCTAATTAGAATATTAAACAAGGGCTTGAATATGCAAATGAGCTCATTATTGGAGGCGCCGTAAAATTCCTGATTTTTATTCTTGGATTATTATTTGATGGATTTTTTTTTTTCCCCTAAAAAGTGGGATTTGTTTTTAAAGGGATCTGTTTGTTTCTCTGGAATGTTGTAGGAGCTGGGATAAATGAATCCCAAATTCCAGCAAAACCTCGGGAATGCTGCTCCCGGCCCCACAGGGAGGGTGCCCCGAATCAGGATTAGTGGGATTCCCAAAATCCCGCTTCTCCAAGAAAAAAAGGGCAAATTTTAGTTGCTCTGCTCCAAGATTCCTGCAGAGCTGGAATGGGGAGTCCCAGGGAATTGAATTCCATCCATTTCCATGGAATTGGCTGCGGGAATGAGGCCGAGAAATTGGGAATGAGGCTGGGAAATCAGGAATGAGGCCGGAAAATCCTGAGAGACCAAATTAAAGGAGGGGGAAGAATTCCAGGAAATTCCTTCCAGGCTGCTGGAAGATGGATTCCGTGACTTTAAAGGCCTTTTCCAACAGTAACAATTCCACGATTCCATGATCTGGACGCGCTTCCATGATCTGAGCACCCTGGGCTGGTGGGAGGTGTCCCTGCCCAAATCCACCTTGGAAGTGGATGGATTTGAAAGCCCATTCCCACCCAAACCATTCTGGAATTCCGTGATCTGCCAGGATTTCCCGTATTTGCCTTTTCCCAGGGAAAGTCAAAGACAACTCCCGAATTCCCACTTTTCTGGAAGTGGTTTTTTTTCCATGTTTTCTTACGGAGTTCCATGGACATCCCATTTTCCACAGGCTGCCTGGCACTGGGAAAACTCCAAATCCTCCCTTTGGAAGGCAAAGGAAAAAGGGGAAAACGTTGGGAATGGATCCAGCCTGGCTGGCTCGGGACAGGTTCCATGGATACAACATGAAAAGCAGGAATTTCCAATGGCTCATAAATATTCCATCCCCTTGGACAGCTTTATATCCAAAATTATGGAATATTTCTGGAAGCGCAGTCTGGGGATGATCCCACTCATCCCCTTGGAATCATGGAATGGTGAAGGTTGGAAAAGACCTCCAAGATCACCAAATCCAACCTTCCCGCAATCCGTCCTTTCACGGATTCCATGGTCGAGGAAGCTGCTGATGGGATCAGGGCTGGGAAAAACCCCTTGGAGACGTGGCTGGAATGTCGGATGCACCCCTCCAGATCCAGATATGGAACTGGAACCGGCCCCAGATCCTCATCCCAGGAAAATTCCCGGCACAATCCTCCCCGTGCGGCAAGCAGGGAACAGCTGCCTCCTGCCTCTAAATGGAATCTTATTAATTAAGCCTCTTAATGAGGGTTTGTCGTGGCGTTAATTAACCCCCAGACCTCGGCGGAGGCCGGGGGAGGGGCTCAGCCCCAGCAGCACCGAGGAATTCCCAAAAACCCCAATTCCCAGGATTCCTGCTGTGGTTTTCCCTGAGCTGCCCTCGGTTCCTGGCAGCTCTCCCTGCTCCTCTCACCTCTCCGGGCTGCCAGAATTCGGGATGTGAGATCCTCAAACCTCTCCGTGCTGCCAGCACCGTTTTGTTCCCATCTGTTTTCCAAGGGTTTTCCAAAGGATTTCAGCCCGGCCCGGCTTGGCAGCACCGTCCCGCTCCGAAATGATTCCTTTGGAATCAGGGAATTCCAGAGGGGTTTGGGATGGAAGGGACCATGGGTAGGGACGCCTTCCGCTATCCCAGGATTTTCCAGCCTGGCCTAGGACGCTTCCAGGGATTTGGCAGCCACGAGTTGTGCTTGGGAATTCTGGATCCAACACAACTTTCCCATGAGGAATGGGATCATGGATTTCCCATGAGGAATGGGATCATGGACTTCCCATGAGGAATGGGATCATGGACTTCCCATGAGGAATGGGATCATGGATTTCCCATAAGAAATGGGATCATGGCTTTTCCATAGGGAAAAGGATCATGCCTTTCCCAAAAGGAATGGGATCATGGCTTTCCTGTGAGGAATGGGATCACGGCTTTCCCATGAGGAATGGGATCACGGCTTTCCCATGAGGAATGGGATCATGTCTTTCCCATGAGGAATGACCTTCTGGTTTGGGATGCAGCTGTTCCCTGTTTCCTTCCAGTGATTCCTGCTTGAATCCTCTTCATTCCCGATATTCCAGGCAGGCACCAGGAATGCTGAGGAAATGTAAGGGAAAAATCCCAAATCCAGCAGGGAATGGATTTTTGGAGCCAGGGAAGCAGCAGGAGCTGCTTCCAGCAGGAATGGGAAATCCGGAGCTGGGATCAAGCTGCTCCAGCTCCTGGCAGGTGGGAATGGTGCAGTTAATCCATGGATTTGTGTCCAATTCCAGGAGTTTTGGCCCCCCAGGGGGGACAGGGAGTGCATTCCCAAGAGGAATTGGGAATTGTGCTGATCGTGGCGGCCCCTCCCAGCTGATCCCACATCCAGGAATTCCAGGTTGAAGCAGCTCCATCCTGAGCCGGGCCTGGGCTCTTTTTGTGTCTAAACCCTGATTTTAAACAATTCCTTCCCATTTTTTGCCAGATTTCCTGGCAGATTTCCAAGGGGAACACTCCGGGACAGCGCCTGCGATCCCAAAGCTGTCCCAAGGTGTCCAACATTTGTTCCAGTGATGTTTTCCAGGCTCTGAGAAGTGCTGGAAGCAGGGAAAAAAATCAATAGTGACAATCCCAGCGGCTCGGTTGAGCCGATGAGCCGTGCTCTGAAAATCCCGGGAATTGCTCCTTGGAGCAGAAGGGTTTCACTTGGCCAGCAACAATTCCAGGTCTGCACGGAAAAAGGTTCAGAGTGGGAATTTCTGAGGTTTCGAAGAGGAAATTTTTTGGGAAAAAATGTGATGAAGTGGGAAGTGCTGCTCAAAGCTGCTCCTGTCATCTCCCAGCGCAGCTCCAGGCGGGAATGAGCAGCAGGAAAAGCTGGAGAGTCACCGGATCCGAGGGAAATTTGGGGCTGAAACTTCAGCAGGTGGTGCCTGGCTCTTCCCAGGAATCCCAGAATTACTGAAGAAAAAATGGGAAGGGAAGGGAAGGGAAGGGAAGG